>MU551526.1:8757748-8786086 GCA_024362625.1 Silurus asotus
AAGATCCAGGTCCACATAATCATGGTCATATTTATATCCCACATCAATAGGTTTGAGAATATTAGTTCATCTTACCCAACCCTAATAATTTCTTTATACATTAAAAAAATGTCATTGAAGTTTATAAATTTAAGCTCTTGCTAATACGACCATATAAAATATCAAACTAATGGCAATGCAAACATTTAATTATTTAGTTGTTGTTTCTCTTTACTTCAAATCTTTTACTTCTAGCATTAAATTTCTTTTTTAAAAAGGTAATTAAAAAAAAAAACCTTAAAACCCTCTGGCATACACAAATTACATTTTGTGACCTTCAATTACACTCAAAGGTTAAGATTTTAGCGCCACACTACACTATATGGTCAACATTTGTGAACAAATAAAAAAAAACCTTAAAACCCTCTGGCATACACAAATTACATTTTGTGACCTTCAATTACACTCAAAGGTTAAGATTTTAGCGCCACACTACACTATATGGTCAACATTTGTGAACAAATAAGCGCAAGATCTGCATGTGGTTTTTGAACACATCATTCCACATTTAGTCCTTTACTTTTTGAACCTCCAAACCTCCACTCTTCTGTGAAGATGTTCCACTGGATTTTGGAGTGTACTTGTGGAGATCTGCGCTCATTTATCCACAAAGGTGTTAGTAAAGTCAGGTACTGATGTAGGGTGAGGAGGCCCGGGTGCAGTCAGTGTTCCAATTCATCCCAAAGGTGTTCAATAGGATGAAGGTCAGAGCTCTGCAGCAGGCCTCTCCAGAGCTTCCTCTCTAACCTACAGTATGTAAAGCACATCTTCATGGAGCTTTGTGCACAGGGACATTACCATGCTGAAAAAGGTTTGACTCTCCTAGTTTAATTGAGGGAAATTATTATTTTTGCTTCTTTATTTGAAATACATTATACGCAATTACGTGACCCAAACTTTATGTCGAAAGTTTGTGGAAGAACCACATATGGATGGAAACCTCAGGTGTCCCAAAACTTTTGCCCACATAATGTTGATTCTCAAAATGTGGTCCAGGTGCCTAAGAAGCGTTATGAAAATATTTATTAACTTGTTTCTTATATTTATCATTGAAGTTTATTGAACCTGTGTTCTGTTGCTATAAAGTTAATGGTGATTAACAAAAACCTATTTAATATACAAAATATATTACTGTACTCATTTAAATAATAAGCATAATATAGAGTATACACAGTGCTGAAATTGGATTTGTTCAATAAAACTAGGGAGCAACAAATTTAAGAAATACTGTACTGGGGTGGAACCGAATGGATTTCTATTCAATCCATTTGATTCTGTTTAGACCCAAAACTTTTCCAGCATAAACTAAATTTCCAGAATGGCAATGCCCCTGTGCACAAAGTGTGCCATTTACAGCTGAATCAGCAAAACTCTGCAAAACAGCAGCAAAGGAGGAATAATGGCATATTAACGGCCTGCGTTTTAAACACATAGGGCGATGATAGTTGGGTGTCCATATGCTTCTGATTTATTTTCCAAAATATTAAGAATCTAACAGTGAAATTTCAACCATCGCCAACTGTTTTGTGGCTGCTCACATTATCCTAGTCCCAAAGTGCACCACTTGACTCGACTCAGTGACCAGTAAACCTTTCTAGCAAATTTACAGACTGGAAAAAAATCTCCTATTTGTACCTGTTAAGGAAACTTGCATCATTTAGTTGATTTTAAATCGTGGATCCATTCAGGCATATATGTCAAGTTACAATATTTTTATTTGTACTAAATCACCAAAAGAGAAACTGCACACCTGCACGCTGCCCATCTACCCAATGGGTTGACAAACCCCTCATCAAAGCCTTTACGAGTTACTGTGTTGCAGATGGTTAGTGTACAGCAGCAAAATAAACAGCATGTTTATATGTAGCATGCGAGCGTGTGCAGAGGCAAAACACCAGCTTCTTGCACTCACTAGAGTCACAGAACAGTAGCGCACCGGGCGAAGGTTCCGCATGGATGCTGCACAAAGATACCATCAATGAGGAGACCACAAGGTGTCTCATTCAGCTGCGCTCACCAGAACAAGTCCTCATCTGAACCGTATTCACTGTGATTCAAGATTACATGCTAATCTAGAACTCGGAACTCGGAGGAATACGCAGCAGGGACTCTAATCAAGCACTCCAACACTGCGGAGCAGCCAGAGTAAACACATGGCATGCTGCGTGGAGGCACGGACATGCCAATGCACACCGCACTATATTTACATTTACATTACATTTATGGCATTCACCCATTCGCCCTTATCCACAGCGAATAACAACTGAGCAGGGGAGGGTTAAAGGCCTTTCTCAAGGGCCCAGAGTGACAGCTTGGTGGTGGTGGGATTTAAACTTGTGACCTTCCCGAAACAAAAAGTCTAATGCCTTAACCACTGAGCTACCACCTCCAAATATATATCAGCTGGCTGGACGTGCCACTGCCGGAGGGCAACAGGACTGGCGAGACAACCAAAGTACTGTAGAAATGTTTGTGTGGCGGACTGGTGTGTGTGTTCGCTTAGCTAAGGGCAGTACATGCTCCTTTTCTGCCCTTACCTCTGTTAGGCCACAGTAACAAGAAAGCCAGGGCTCCCAATTCTGTTTAAAACAGTGTTATCAGACGTCATCTGATAGACCCCTCACACTGAGGCCCTGGGCTTGCTTTCTCCACACACACACACAAAATGGGGGAGGAGTAGGGGGAACTTTGTTTACACACCATCATCAATCTGCACTCCCTGCAGGAAGGCCCTAGAGAGCGGCCAGTGATAATTCTCTCACCAGCGCACCTTCAAAGCCCTCTCTGACACAAACCAGAAAACAAAAGGAATGTTGAAAGGAGGAGGGAAACTCGACAAAAATCCAACTTCCTCGACCCTTCGTTTCCCTCTACTGTTCACTCTGTGAAACAGCCGCCGTTGCCACTTTTGCTCATTTTAAGTCGCACACAGCCCTAAAAAGAGGTTTATTCCCATCATGACGTTTACTCTGAAAGCCATTCCGGTATCTGACATCATTTCCTCTGTGACCATGGGGTGCGTAGTAAATCTGATTGACTGTTGACTGCCAAAGCCCAATCCACATTCCTGAAGAGTAGAGACAGGGTTATCAGGAATCTTTATTGAGAGGTCAGCCAGACTTTCCTCTCAGTGACCTAGCACTAGGCAGGGGAAAAAAAACATGAAAATGCCAAAGAAATTAGGCAGCACTCCCTTCTTGGTGGATTAGCTTTGGCAGGACAGTGCTAAACGTTCTCAAGGAATATTTCTTACTGCACTGGGTTATCTTTGGGTCAGCGAAAAGCTTTTGGCTGGATGGGTTTGAAAGGATTTTCCAAATATGAATCAATTATACGGAACCGAATGTGTGAACCAAGTTTAACTGTGTGTATTAAACCCTTAAAGTTGATCCTCTTGTTGCTACTTGTTTGTGACCAAAACTACCTAGTAAAAATTTTACGTATATTTTTTTCTTGACTAATTATGTATATTTTTACATGTGTACTGCTTTAGTGCATCCTGAATATATTCCAATGAAATATTCTGAATCTTTAGCTTAAAGAACATAAAATAAAAGCTGGATGTGTGTTTGGCTTCAAGAAAAGCTGGTCCACTTTTTTGTTTTGTTTTTACTGTTTATTCCTTCAAACCAACGAATGAGCGGTCCAGATGAACATTTCCAGTCCAGTTTTTTCTCTAAAGACCTTCAGCAAAAAACATGTTCCCTTGTTTTTTTCTGAACCAAACTGAAAACCAGGCAAAAGCACAAATTCCCCTTTGAAAACTGAACAAAACAGACAAACAGAATAGGAGGAAAAAGTGAAAATTTGAAGTCGGTCTCTCTTTGGAGCGAGTCCGTGTTCCTGGATTTAACAATTTACCACTCAATTGGAAAGTTACCTTTATTTTGGCAGAAAAGTCATTAGGCTCCTACCTTACACTCCACAACGCTCTGGTCTGATTCACATGTGACGTAGATCTCGTCGACGGCTCGGCGCAGGTTATCGAAGAGGAATGCCCAGTAACGTGCCCTCAGATCTACTTTGCGTGGCTGCCTGGATTTAGTAGGGCTTTTCTCAGCTCCTTTATCCAGCATGGACCCTGCTGCTGCTGCTTTGCAGTCCAACAACATGGGCTAAACACACAAACAACTTTGAGTATTAGTTTACACAGACTCTTAATAATAATAAATAAATAAAAACTTAGAAAAACTTAAAACTGTCTAGAAGCCCAGCCTCGTTCAGCTCACAGTAAGCTGGTCTCTGCTTCCCTCTAGTGGTGAACATTTGTACATTTCAGATGCAGCCAAGGTAAAAGAATTCCTACCTGTTTTTTGTTCCTATGTTGTCCAGCGTTAATACGCTGAGCTCTCGCATTGCTGTTGTTGTGAGCTTTTGGCTTTCCTGCAAGTATTAAAAAGAAATTGCACATGTTACACAGCTTATTTTGTTTAATTGTTTTATTTAAACCTGCCCAGATTGAAAATAATGTCAAATGTTGGTGAAAAATGTTGGTGTTTAGCAAATTAAATGCACCTAGAAGACATTCAATTGAGACAGGCTGCAATGAAAATGCTGACAAAAACTATAAGTATTTTGGTTTGGTGATGAAAAGAGGGCACGAGATTCGAACGATTCGAGATTCGCTGTAAAGCGGGGGATTACTGTACTTAAATAAAACGTAATTGAAGTAACAGTACTTCATTTGAGTAGAATATTTTATTACTCTTTCCACCTCTGCTTATGTAATTTTACCCCCTGATGTTTGCAATTTTGTTCACGCTAAACGGGAAAGTCAGCATTCTTCAACTTACAGAATTTACATTTACATTTGCGGCATTTGGCAGACGCCTTTATCCAGAGCGACTTACAACTGAGCAAGGGAGGGTTTTAGGGCTTTTGCTCAAGGGCCCAGCAGTGGCAGCTTGGTGGTGGTGGGATTTGAACCTGTGATCTTCTGATCCAAAGCCCAATGCCTTAACCACTGAGCTACCACCTCCCTTGTCCCTTGTCCCTTGAGTCCTTGTAACGCTCTTGAATGCTTTGCACATGCTCAGATATTCTCAGATATACACGTTTCCCTTTTGATTATATTCAGGTGGAACTCTGAGGCATTTTGCATAGCGGCGTCCACGACTTAAAGTGCGCGTGAATTTCTCCTAAACAGATTAAACAACAAATGAAACTTCAATGGAAGGTTTCATGAAAGGATGAAGGGTCAAAGAGCCCTGGTAGAACCTTAAGCATGTCTGAAGACAGTAAAAGAGCAAAGGATCCTTATAGAATATAACATACGTATGCAGTAGTTACAAAGTTCCACTATCACTAATGAGCATGATGACAACATAAGAAGCACAATGACTAACAATGCTGAGATGCAGGATCAAGGATGTTCATCAGCAGTGCATCAAAGGGACGCTGTATTTGCAGCTGTATCATACAAATAAATAGTTTAAAAATTATATATTGTGATTTCTATATATAAAAATTGTTAGCGTGAGAATACAACAATTCCATATTATGCACAACAAATGAAATTACAAGCTTAAGGCTATTTATGATCACACAACAATTAATCATTTTACATGAAATAATTATAAAGCAACAGGTACATAGTCTCATATAGCTTCATGTTATCATAATTTTGCCAAGTCCTATTTGCTTTTCAAATGCAGTCTACACTAGTGGGAGCAGTTCAGCGGGTGATATTCTTGTTGTACTGTAAATGAGTATGTTTACATCATGTGTTTTGCTGGAAAATATACCGTTCGTTTGTGTGTATTTGCCTTCCTCCTCCTTGTTCTCCAAAGGCACACTCCAGGCAATGAGGTTGCGAGCAGCACGTCCCTCCTCCGCTACGATCTTCCTCACCTTGTCATGGCTATTGGAGCGCTGGAAGGAGGCCTGCGGAAGAGCAACACGAAAGCAGAAAGCGAGTTGGCAATAGTGCACACAGATCTGCTCAAATTTAGCACAACCTGCAATGTAAAAGGTACAGCGCATCATGCACATTGTGTTTTTCTGAAGCACAACATTGCATTCAGCTCTTCCTCTGCAGTTAGAAAACAGGTAGAACGGTGCGCTTGTAGAGTAAAACAATTTATGCTCCGTTTTTACTGGAGATCGGTTTGCTAGAGTGTCACAGTTCTTTTTTTTTATGTGTAATTATGCACTGCTGACTTATTTTATAAAAAATATCAATTGCAATGTCTAAGTTCTATAAACACCACAATTATCCATATATTAAAAACTAAAATCAATAAAAACACAATCAAATGTTAATACAAACCAAACGTATAATGAAGCATGGACATCACGTTACACTCACAATTCATGAGTTTTTATGAGTTTTGGCTCAGCATTCATTCTAGCTATAAAACAATGAAAATTCTAAATCTAATCTGTCTGACCCTTTATACCCAGGATGCAAATTCTGCCTGAATACTGCTCAGATCATATACAGTATAAAAAATAAATAACTAACCCCAAACTACCGTTTAAGGATAATGCAGATTGTATTTTTAATACACGTTAGTATGCACTTGGTAAGAGTGCAGCTGTTTACATGTGTGTATACATATACTGTATATAAAAATATAAATACACACACACACACACACACACACACACACACACACAGATAGTGGTGTAAAAAAAGTGTTTGCCCCCTAGTTGAATTTTTTGCATGTTTGTCACACTTGAAAGTTTCAGATCATCAAACTAATTTAAATATTAGTAAAAGATAACACAAGTGAACACAACATGCAGTTTTTAAATGAAGGTTTTAATTATTGTTAATATTGTTTATTATATAACTATGGTTTATCACACCCGAGTTTAATTTCTCTAGCCACACTCAGACCTGATTACAGCCACACCGGTTTACAATCATGAAATCTCTTAAATAGGACCTGCCTGACAAAGTAAAGTAGACTAAAATATTCTCAAAATCTAGACATCATGACCGAGATCAAAAGAAATTCAGAAACAAATAAGAGAGAAAGTAATTGAGATCCATCAGTCTGAAAAAGGTTATAAAGCTTTGGGACTCCAGCAAACCACAGTGAGAGCCATTATTCACAAATGGCAAAAACATGGTGAACAGTGAAGAACCTTCCCAGGAGTGGCCAACCGTCCAAAATTACCCCAAAAGCACAGCAACGACTTATCCAAGAGGTCACAAAAGACCCCACAACAACATCCAAAGAACTGCAGGCCTCACTTGCCTCAGTTAAGGTCAGTGTTCATGACTCCACCATAAGAAAGTGACGGCAAAAATATTCTGCATGGCAGAGGTGCAAAACAAAAACCGCTGCTGAGCAAAAAAGAACATAAAGGCTCATCTCAGTTTTGCCGGAAAACATCCTGATGATCCCAAAGACTTTTGGAAAAATACTCTGTGGACTGATGAGACAAAAGTTTAACTTTTTGGAATGTGTGTGTCCCATTACGTGTGGTGTGAAAGTAAAACCGCATTTCAGGAAAAGAGCATCATATCAAGAGTAAAATATGGTGGTGGTAGTGTGATGGTCTGGGGATGTTTTGCTGCTTCAGGACCTGGAAGACTTGCTGTGATAAATGGAACCATGAATTTTGCTGTTTACCAAAAAATCCTGAAAGAAAATGTCTAACCATCTGTTAATGACCTCAAACTGAAGCAAACTTGGGTTCTGCAACAGGACAATGATCCAAAACACACCAGCAAGTCCACCTCTGAATGGATGGAGAAAAACAAAATGAAGACTTTCAAGTGGCCTAGTCAAAGTCCTGACCTGAATCCTATTGAGAGGCTGTGGCATGACCTTAAAAAGGCAGTTCATACTCGAAAACACTACAATGTGCCTAAATTACAACAATTCTGCATATATGAGTGGACCAAAATTCCTCCACAGCGTTGTAACAGACTCACAAACGCTTGATTGCAGTTGTTGCTGCTAAGGGTGGCCCAACCAGTTATTAGGTTTTAGGGGCAAACACCTTTTCACACAGGGCCATGCAGTTTTGGATTTTGTTTTCCCTCAATAATAAACCTTCATTTAGAAACTGCATGTTGTGTTCACTTTTATCTTCACAGTTGTCTTTTACTAATATTCAAATTGGTGTGATGATCTGAAACAATAAAGTGTAACAAAAAAATATATATGCCATATGCCATTCAATTTTCCCTTCACTTCAACTATAGGACCTAAACCTGTTTTAGCATGACAATGTCCCTGTGTACAAAGCCAGCTACATAAAAGATATAGTTTACATGTGATAGAGTGGAAGATCTTGGAGTGGCCTGCTATTAAGCCCTGACCTCAACCTTACAGATCCGATTCGGTATGAATTGGAATGCTGAAATACTGTAATAGAAAAGTGTATTGTGGTGATGCTGAGTACTGTCAACACTTCTACTAAAAGAAGTTGTTGGACGTTAATCCGCTTTAAGATAGTAACTACCCCAGCACTGATCTGTTTCATGCAACAGCATGTCTGGTCCTGTTATACAAAGTCTCACCCCTTCAGAGCATCACTAAATCTGCAAAACCTCCATCCTATCTAGCACTTCCTTTTAAAAGCACTGCTCTGAGATTCACAGTATTAAATGTACTGAATATGTTAATGATTTAAACACTGGTGTACATAAACTATAGAGTACGTGACTAATGCACAAAGATGAGGTAGTGTTTATACACACAGTCTGGTTGATAAGAAGGCTGCACACCACCACATTAGGACTGATTTAACAACAAGTGCTCAGCTCAGAACACTGTTCTTTTCAGTTACCGCCAGCATGTGCGTTTGTGTGTGTGTGTGCGTGCATGTGGGCGAGTAGCTTTCTATGAGCACTGCGCAGGTCAAGGGAGACACCAGAGTGTTTTCCGTTCCAAACACCCCCCCCCAAAAAAATAAAAAAAAAACCTGCAAAGTGAAAGCACTCATAACAGAGCTTGTCAGGAACGTCTCATGCTGTGGAAGAGAACATTTTCACATGTTCTCTGCAGGAAAAACACTTTTAATTGCTGAAATCTTCTCAGCACTGACACACAGTGTGCGCTTTATAATTACACAATGCATCTCGTTTACACCTTTTCTGTACTCTCTCTCTCTTTCTCTTTCTCTCTCTCTCCCTCTCTCGACCCAGTTTGAGGAGCAAGTCGTTTTGTTAATGGTTCTATTAGTATTCACAATCAGTACTGCAATCCACAATAACAGCAAGCTGGCAAAGCAAACCAATAATTTCCCTCGACTCGCACTTATACAGTACATTCATACTACGCAGCTTTTATCTAACACAAATGGTAATTACTAGCTGAATAACTGAGGCTGAAATTCATGTTTAATTCCACACAATTCATTTCAGCTGCTTTAAATAGTCCAAACACATAATATACTACTGGTGTTTCCCCAAAAATAAGACCGGGTCTTATATTTATTTTAGTGGAATGTCTTATATTTTCATGTGGAACAACCTTCCGGTACATTTATTTATGTATGGTATAAAAAGCTGTATATCATCCAATTCATATTGCAACCTGTACTCTGATTGGTTATCTGTTTACCGTACTTCTTGTACAAAGGCACACGCTTGGTTATTTACAAATACTTGCGGTAATTATAATTTATTTTACCTGTATTACATTATTATATTACTATTATTATTATATTCATATTTTATATTTTTAAAATTCAATTCATCATCATGTGATGCAACAGACTTATTGCACCACCGTAAATGCCGGCTGACGATTTAACTAGGGCTTATTTTCGGCGAAACACGGTATATTATTATAATACATGAATTTTCTCTCTGGAATAAAGAAAGCGATCGAACGATCTGCTAATTAATCTAACTATCATAATCATTATTATAATAGTTTGATTTTCTCTCTGGGATAAAGAAAGCGATCGAACGATGTACACATTACATTTTATAAATATCCATCCAAGTACTGCTATAATCTAAATACACATAAATAAATAAAATCAAATTTGGGTACAAACAGGGTACGACATTCCGGCATGAGGGAATGGGATGGGGGGGAAAAAATAAACCAAGAAAAAGAAGGCAAATAAATAAATTAAAAAAAAAAAAAAAAAAAAAAAAAAAAAAAAAAAAAATATATGAAGAAAAAAAACGGTGTATATACAATGTATGCTGGTATGCTGATGACAGTAAACAGTAAAATTCACACTCGCAGTCAACCACTACCACACGAGGAAGTGTTTAATTATGTTTACTAGGGATGCACCGAATATTCGGCCGAAAATGACCCCAAAGTGCATTGTCGGTTTTCGGCCGAAAGACTGTGATCAACGAAAAAACTCGGCCGAAACAGTTTGTTGTGATGACGCAAACAGAAACCGCTGCCTGCACGTGCATGTCTAAAACAACATGTCTGCGGTGTGGACGTGTTTCAGTATATCTGAGAAAGACCCACGGATAGCGATGTGCAAAACATGTAATGCCGAAATTTGGTCTGCAAAGACTTTCTCCACGTAGGGTTTAATTTATCACCTGAAATCCAAACATCCCGATCGCTATGCTGAATATGAGAGAAACGCGGCACAGAAAAGCAAAACCCCTCCGCGCATGCGCACTCCGTGTGTGGTGGACGTTTTTAAAAAGGCAGGAAGTTTCCCCAGTGATGGTGTTGTATTGTTGTATCTTTAAGCAGTTGCACTTGTTCTGAATGCATTGTTTTTATGAAATAACATTTAATTTTACAACCTTTCAGCAGGCCAGAGGGCCTGTACATTATTATTTAATGTACACATGAATGCACTTAAGTTAAACATTTAATTTTGAATTGTAATTTATTTTATCCTGTGCATTGTTGCAATGTGCTATAAATAAATATTTTCATAATTTGTAATTGATTTATGCTTTGAAACTTTAATATTATTTAATGAAAAATATTTCTCATATTTCTCTGTAAAATGTCATAGCCATGCTGTATTAAAAATTGTCACCAATTACCTACTTTACAGTGGCAAAGCATCATCTTCGTTCCAAGCTCTTTTGACTTCATATTTTCTTGGAGCTAAATTATTTGGACCAGCACAGGAAACTATAATGAGCAGCGATTATCCTGTGCATTGTTGCAATTTGCTATAAATAAATATTTTCATAATTTGTAATTGATTTATGCGTTGAAATGCCTTGATTTTAGTAAGTTTAGTACACAGTCATAGCCGTAAATGCAATGGTAATAATAACAACTGGCATCATTTCTTTCGGTGTTTCGGCCTTGCTTTCCTATTTTTCTGTTTCGGCCAAGAATTCTCATTTCGGTGCATCCCTAATGTTTACATTACATTTATTCCTATGGGGAAAATCAGTTCGAAAGTACGAGCAAATGGACCTACAAGCAATTTTCAAGAACGAATTATGCTCGTCCAACGGGGTTTTACTGTATTGACATCATGATAAACTGTGTTTCTGTGGTTAAAAAAATTCTAATTTTTTTAAAATGAAGATCATGTATTATACATTTGGTTACTACTAATTAATAAATTTTCATTATTTAGAACAGTGTTCTAAAGGTTTGCTAAAATCTGCCAGCAGTACAGCTATACCATAAATCATAATAAATATCATGTAGCATAGAAATCTCAGATCATCGTATAATAATTTGTCCTTTCATCCTCCCCTAATATCCATAACAAATACTCGTAGGCTTCATAAAATGTTACAAAACTGCCTCCTTACAGAAACAGTCACATAAACACCTATACCTTTTTCTCTTATCATGATTGTTAATCACATTTTACTATACTGTAAGCGATTATGTATTCATAAATATTTACTATATTAATCAATCATATTTCTCTGTAAAATGTCATAGCCATGCTGTATTAAAAATTGTCACCAATTACCTACTTTACAGTGGCAAAGCATCATCTTCGTTCCAAGCTCTTTTGACTTCATATTTTCTTGGAGCTAAATTATTTGGACCAGCACAGGAAACTATAATGAGCAGCGACTGAAAAACAGCCACGCTGCATGCCCACCACACTGGACAACAGTAAATATTCATTCATGGTGTTCTGTGACATCACAGGGCAGCTGCTAGGGCTGCAAGATAAATAAAATGGCTGAAATGGTAACGATCGTTTCACTCGAGATTGATTCATCACAATATTTGAATTAGTTTGTTATGTTAGTTTATTAAATAATCAGAAAGCATGCCCTCGTTTTATATATCAGGCTCATTTATATTCTTCTGTTTACTTGAACTGGTAAAGCTTTATATTTATTTGGTACAATATATTAACTATATAACGTATAATACATTACAATCTACCTACCCAAGTGCTTTATATATGATTAACTGCAGTAGAATGAATAAACGCCAACACCAGTTAGTGGAAATTTAGGACGTTTCTATTACGTTTTATTTTCTAATGGGAAAATGAGAATGACAGAACGTGATCAATGTGACTTTCAGCTGCATGCGAGTTAACCTTGCACACAAACTATTTTTTTACTCAAATATTACTTATACTATAAATAATATCTATATATTAGTATAAAGCATGCATACTGTATACAGTGTAGTATTTTATATAATATCTATGTATATAAGCATAAATAAATAAATAAATCTTATCCAAAAGGGGAAAAACTCATTATATTTATAAAGGTATTTAATTTTTTAACATTTTAATTTCACCTCACATATTAAATATTATTGTCCAAATTGAATTTAAATTTTTGTCATTTGTATATATGACCACTATAGGATATGTTTTCTCTGATATCGGAGCATCATTTTCACCATAGAAAATACAGAATACTTAAAAATTAAAAATAAAACAATGGTTTGCTACAATAAGAAAAACATTCCATGATGAAGTGTCATGTAGAACAACGTACCACGAAGTGATTCATTCCTCTTCAAATCGGATACGATTTGCTATAAAAAATTACTAAAAGCTGGTACAATGGAAAAGATTTCAATGAGCGTTTCTAATTGTACAAACAAATAATGAACTACAGTCACTTGTGTAATTAACAAAGCCATGATAAAAGAGAAAAATAATTAAATCTATCTGACCAATTAGACTTGAGAATTCATCAGCAGCACAGTATGAGGTTAATTAACCACTAACCATTTTCAGTCAATATTGACATGAGAAAGAATTAATATAGATATAGATCAGTGGTCTACACTGAATTCTTAAACCCAACATCTGGAAAATCAGGCTAATAGCATATAGACCATGATTCTCTCGTGTGTTGATCGGCACCCGGATGCATTCAAACACTTTAGACATCTTTAACAAGCAGTGAATGTGTCGGCCATGTAATTATCAAACAAATAGTTTAAAGGAATTACATTAAGAAACATTTTTACTGTTCTAGATTTTACAAGAGACAGACAGACAGACAGACCCTTGTAATTGCATTGTACAAGTACACAGCCACGAAATGCAGTTTGGCATCTACCAGAAGTGCAAAAAAGTAGCAATCGTGCAAATAGTGCAAATATTACTGCATGTGATATATATGTAAGCATATGTACAGTGAATAAATATAAATGCTATAGCAGTGCAGAGATGTGTGGACATCGTTGAGAAGTACAGATACATGGAATTGAAGAGGAAATGTGCAGAAGTGGAAGGTTATAAGATTATGGCATTTAAGAAATGTGCAAGCTATATATATATATACACACATACATACACACACACACAGACACACACACACACACACAATTACATGAAATAGGCATAATGTA
Organism: Silurus asotus; assembly: GCA_024362625.1. Taxonomy (NCBI): domain Eukaryota; kingdom Metazoa; phylum Chordata; class Actinopteri; order Siluriformes; family Siluridae; genus Silurus; species Silurus asotus. The sequence goes on from MU551526.1 coordinate 8,771,494, forward strand.
TGGAAAGCATATAAAGATACATATAGATAAAATAGTACAGATGTAATGAGGGGTAAAAAAAGATATACTATGTAATATGTACATTGTATGTATAATTGTACAGAGTTTATATACAGTGTTTTTACCGTGATCTAACGTTTAATGATTAACGGTTAGTGGTCTAATCATTATTGTGCATTATTGCACAACCACAGGGCACAGATTTTAAGGTGGTTTTTCACAATTGCCACTGCCAGTAAGCAGTTCCTGACTTCACAGCTGGCAATAAATAATGTTCTCTCTTACTCTCAATAAACCTAAAATAGCCGACAAACTTGTTTTGCACATTTTTATTGGTTCTGCACTTTATAGCAAATGTTAAGGTAAAATAACAATACTCACAATTACAATGTGATTCATCCTGCAGCAATTTTTTTTACTTAGGCTTTTGCCAGTGACGTTACATAAGCATGCAGCCGTTGCAGATCTAAGCGTTTTCGAGCAGCTAACCAAAAAAGATTATTGTCTAGATTGTGATGTTATTCAAGAATAGAAAAGTGGCGAATTGAAAACCTCTCGCCAAGTTCTCCACTGTAGCATGATGTGACACCCACAAGGAAGTGGGCGCTACTTGTTAAAAAGCTCCATGCACACGTACAGCACACAGAGTGGCAGTCAGCTGAAGAGTCGCAGAGGCAGCAGGGATAAGGTTTCGTGTCTGTAAGCAGGTCTAAACACAGAGGCATGCAGAGCAGGACAGAACAAGGAAAGAAGCAGCAAGAAACAGGATCTGAAGGTACATACAGAGTAGAAGTAGAGTCGGTAAGCAGGTTCTTTGTCCTCGTTTGGCAGTGACATACTTTTGCTGAAAAACTTCACACGACCCGCTTGCCCCTAGCTGGCATCGTAGTCGTCACACGCGCAGGGCGACAGAGTCATTTGACAGCGGGACTAAAATAGCCGCTCGGACCGACTGTTTCAGCCTTTCCACCAATCAGGATAGTACAGAGTACTGCATGCTCCGGTGCTAATCAGAGCTCAGCCTATAAATACTGCGCGTTTGCCCTGCTGAGCGTGCACGCTCCCTGCCAGACCAATGCTGCAACCGCTACTGCTGCAAACTGTCTTTGCTGTCATCTGCTGTTAAATTATCCCTCTTTCTGTCTGTCTCTGCTGCACAAAGTCTGTTCAAACAGCAGAAAAAGAGAACGCTTGCTCGCTCTCTTCCTCTCAGTCTCATCTCTCTGCATGCAGTCATGTGTACACGACACACCGGCCCACTCACTGCTGGAGGGCTCAGTCTGTGTGTGTCAGTCCCGAGAAAACGCACACACACACACACACACACACACAAAATATGTACACACACACACACACACACACACACACACACACTGCATCTAATTGGACTTAGCAGCACATGATTAATGCTGGACAGGGGCATGTAAACAAAGCCATGCTGACACAAGCTGAACCACAGCGACATCCCTGGAGAAAAGAAGACACCAGATTTAAAAAAAGAATAGAATAACATTTTTTTAAGCTTCTCCCATTAGGATAAAATTAAAAATGGAGTTGCAGTTTATGGCACCAGAAGTGATAACGGTCATGCAGTGTGAACGGTACAGCAATTAGGAACTTTTGCAAAACCACATATTGCTTGACTTTGAGCTTTAAAACAGAGAAAAACCCTCGAGATCACATCCGTCCGATTTCTCAAAATCATAAAAAGTTAAATATGTATATATAAATACAGCAGAATCAGTTTTATTCTTTACTGCAGGATGTAGCTTCTGTCTACAATAGTGTTTATCTAGATAGGAATATAATTTTCATAGCCCAAGAATGTGAAACATTTTTATAATATTTGGTCTGTAAATTTCTTAAGAATCAAGGAATTAAAAGCAACCTGGTTGATCCTGAGCAGCCCTATAAAATGATGGTCATCATGTAATCCTAGACAGGTCATTGGTTTCTTTCCCAGGCAATGTGTGCTGTAAAAGTGAACAGAAAAGCAAATCCTTCAATTGCAATCCTGCACTGTGCTGATATGATTACTCTACAACATCTCTCCAGATTTCTCCTTTTCTTTATGATTTACATTTACAGCATTTGGCAAATGCCATAATCCAGGCTCACTTATAATTGTTTAATTTCCACAGCCGAGCAATTGAGGGAGTGCTTGGATTTTAACACACCACTTTTACACATATATACATACAGTGGAACCTCGGGTTACGAACGCCCCGGCATACGTATAATTCAGGTTACGAATCGCAGTTCATAAAAAATGTTGGCTCTAGTTACGAGAAATTTTTTAGGATACGAGCGCTGCGCACGGAAAAATCGCAGGCAGGTTAGTTTTTTTACGTATCGCCACGTGCTCTCGCTGCGCTCTCGTGCAGCACATACACATCCGCTCGTCGCTCTAACAGTGTGGAATTACTGAACTTTTAATACTGTACGTATTCCTATCACCATGCTGCCAACAAAGTAGCCTGATGGAAATTCTCCTTCCAAACAATAACTCTCCCTCCTCCCGCTTCTACGGACGTCGTCTCGCATCATGCACGCAGCGAGACTTCTTAAGGGTAAGGTACCATTTAAAGATTTATTTTTATATGTTTATATGTTTTTATATGATACGATTTCAATATAACATGTTAAAAGTAAATAATATTAGTGAATATTGGCGTTATTTTTTTTTTAAGAAACACTTTTTGGGTGTCCAGAACGAATTACCGAAGTTTCTATTCATTCTTATGGAAAAATTTGTATCGGGATACAATCTTTTCAGGTTAAGAGTAAAGTGATGGAACCAATTAAACTCGTAACCCGAGGTTCCACTGTATCTCAAAACATGTATCCCTTATGAGCAAGCCAGATACAATACTGGCCAAGTCAAGTCAAATCAAGTCAAGTCAAGTCAAGTCAAGTCAAGTCAAGTCAAGTCAAGTCAAGTCAAGTCAAGTCAAGTCAAGTCAAGTCAAGTCAAGTCAAGTCAAGTCAAGTCAAGTCAAGTCAAGTCAAGTCAAGTCAAGTCAAGTCAAGTCAAGTCAAGTCAAGTCAAGTCAAGTCAAGTCAAGTCAAGTCAAGTCAAGTCAAGTCAAGTCAAGTCAAGTCAAGTCAAGTCAAGTCAAGTCAAGACGCTTTTATTGTCATTTTTACCATATATAGTATAGCTGATGCAGTACACAATAAAAATAAGACAATGTTCCTCCAGAACCCTGGTGCTACAATAAAAAACAGAGGTATAACACACAATATAAAGCTACATAAAGTGCAAATACCACCGACAAGTAAACCTACTGTGCAGTACTGTACAAAAGAGGACGTGACAAAGAAGTGGCAAGGAAAATCTCAAAGGAATGTTATGGGGAACTCAAAATGGAGCAAATTCTCTTTTATAAATGACACCAGATAGAGCAATTAATAATGAATGCATTTGTGAAACGGTGTAATACATGGTCAAAATGCACAGTTGTGTAACCAGGACATTTATTATAGCTTAATAACGTGTTTTGTTGAAAAGATTAACTCTTCACTGTTGGAGATTTTAGTGTAAAACTGTTTATGGCAATTGCAGTCTTAAAACTATTATAGCAATTACAGGCCTAAACCACCGTAGTAAAACTGTTTCATATCAATTGCAGTTCAGAGCTGTCTTTGTGCTTTCTAAGTGATACCTTCCACAGTAATCTCATGTATCTTTTGGCTGTTCATGTGGAGCCATCCTCTGCACCAAGTGGTTTCCAAGTGATAAGGTCCGCTAAAAGGGGGATAAAGACATCAGGAAGGACCCGACAGGTTTGGAGAGCTTAGGTTCAGGATTACTATTAGATGTATGATCCATTTTTACTGATATACAGTATGAATGTATTAGTCTTTATCAGTCTGCTGCTGCTGTGACAGTTAAAATATTGGAGGTGAAACTTTAAATAATGATGTATTTAGAAATTCAGCTCTAATTAAGCACAATTGCAGTATCTTTTACAGAAAGCAGGAAGACAGCTAGTGTGACCGCAGAGAACATTAAAAGTGTGTATTATATAAGATTGTGTGGGGCAGTAAAGCTTTATATAGCTATATAGCTTTATTCTCCGTGGCAATCGCTTAATGTTTACTACGTGTCTAGCAGTCTGGGGAAACCCTTCAGAGGTACTGATAAAATGATACAGATTCAGATTCTGCAGTGCTGTGCTGCCATAACCTCATCAAAACAGAATAGCTTTTACACATTGTGTATTAATGACAACACTCTACTACAACCTGAGTGAAAGTACACATCTCTTGCATAAATATAACTCCAGTTAAAGTACAAGTGCTACTTTGACATAGATTTTTGGGTGAAAGTAAGAAAGCACATGCTTCCATTTAGACTTAACCATTTGGTGCATAACGTCCACTGAATGTCCAGATGTGGGTTTTTTTGACTTCAGGATGTGGTGATTGGGACATTTTACTGCAAATTAAATGGTTCAAAATGGCTTCCAAAAATCTGTCTATTAGTGTTGTGTTGTAGGTTAATGTTACTGTTTAGTGTAGCACCAGGGTGGAACGTTGTCTTATTTTTACTGTGTACCACTGTGTATAGTAGAAATGACAATAAAAGCCTCTTGACTTGACTTGACTCCTGAAATATACAGGGTTAAATATTAATGCTGATCTATAAAAACTACATTATATGAAAAAAAAAGTTTTGGGTATCTGACTTTTTCAGACATATGTGGTTTATAATTGAATTATTATATTTTTACTGAATTACTAAGTATTAACTATATATGTTTTTAACTTCTAAACATGTATTACCTTTTTACCAAGTAGGTGTACCTGATCGGACTTCACGCCGGGTGTGTACTTGATTAAACTACATGCAGGGATGTATCTGATCGGACTGAAGGGCAGGAGTGCGTATCTGGTCGGACTGTAGGGCAGAAGTGCGTATCTGGTCGGACTATAAGGCGAGAGTGCGTATCTGATGTGAGTGTAAGGCGGGAGTGCGTATCTGATGTGACTGTAAGGCAGGAGTGCGTATCTGATGTGACTGTAAGGCAGGAGTGCGTATCTGATGTGACTGTAAGGCAGGAGTGTGTATCTGATGTGAGTGTAAGGCAGGAGTGTGTATCTGATGTGACTATAAGGCAGGAGTGTGTATCTGATGTGACTGTAAGGCAGGAGTGTGTATCTGATGTGACTGTAAGGCAGGAGTGCGTATCTGATGTGACTGTAAGGCAGGAGTGCGTATCTGATGTGACTGTAGGGCGGGAGTGCGTATCTGATGTGACTGTAAGGCAGGAGTGTGTATCTGATGTGAGTGTAAGGCAGGAGTGTGTATCTGATGTGACTATAAGGCAGGAGTGTGTATATGATGTGACTGTAAGGCAGGAGTGTGTATATGATGTGACTGTAAGGCAGGAGTGTGTATATGATGTGAGTGTAAGGCAGGAGTGTGTATCTGATGTGAGTGTAAGGCAGGAGTGCGTATCTGATGTGACTGTAAGGCAGGAGTGCGTATATGATGTGACTGTAAGGCAGGAGTGTGTATATGATGTGACTGTAAGGCAGGAGTGTGTATCTGATGTGACTGTAAGGCAGGAGTGTGTATCTGATGTGACTGTAAGGCAGGAGTGCGTATCTGAAAGTGGAACTTCCAGTATTCCTCACTCTATTGTTACTGGTCTTGGCTACAAACCACATGAAACACAAGCCCAACACAATATCTAAAGCTCTTGGATGGGAAAGCCCTGTAGACACAAGGGCTGGAGAAACACCCTGTAAGTTGATGGAGTCTACTGTCCAAACTGAGTTCAATTCTGAACTTTTTGAAGACTAAACCACATGTTATTTGATGTCGTTGATCAGAGACTTGGAGCTATCTGAGAGAGGGAAGTAACTGCAGCGTTACCTTCAGGGCAGCGTTGATGGAGGTGCTCCTGCCTTTACCTCCTCCGTGTGAGGAGCCGGAGCTGTTACTGCCCGATCTCTCTCTGGCGTCCCCGCTCAAAGTCGCTCTCTGGCCGCCCCGATGCTGAACTCCGCCGCGCCGACGACCATCGTGCCGACTGTCTTTTGACATCGTCACGCCCGTCCGGTCAATATGACGTGACCTCGTTCTTTCTGCTCGATCTGTAATTTAATGTCAGAAGACAAACTGCTGTACCAAAATTGAAGAGGCCTCCTCTTCTTTCTCTGTTATTCTTAGCGACGGTTGTTAAGCAGAGTGATGGTGCATTAATGCCACCTCCTGGCCTGGAGCACGACTGCGGTCTGTGTTTATCAACTCTACGTTTTATCATCTTAATGATACACTCTTCTTCTTTCATATGACTTTCTGACATTAAAATTATTGGATGGTATTGTTTTGAGAACAATACACACAAAAAGGGAACATTACTGAACCTTTTTACGAGCCTCAGTTAAATCTTAATATACCATGTTGTTTTTTTATGTTATATAATGCATTTATACAATGAATGACAACTATCACGTGACTGGCTGATTGGGGAACTCCATAGATGAGTAATGTTTCTATTATAATAGCCACTGAGTGTACATACATGCATATGTGTGTATATAAACTTTATGAATATAAATATATATTCACCTACATACATTACATAAATGGATCTCAAGACCTATTGCTCCAGGCCATTGCTTTAATAGTGCATTATTAGAAGTGAAAAATACAAACCTTATACCCTTGATGTTAAACCCCAAGCAACAAGCACAACACATTTGTACTTTTAGTTCTGAGTGCTCATGCTTAACCTGTAGTTTCACACACTCATGAACCTGTGTCTGAATACAAAAATGATGTGTAGGCCAGGGTTTTTAGTCCAGGAGTAGAGCTGAAAGGCTGTATTTCAGATGAACACAGGTAGAACACGCACAAACTTCACACAGATAGTGACCAAATCCCTGAATTAAAAAGTCAGCACATTCAACCCTCCTGGAAAATAAATGTCACAATACAAAACTAGTTTGTATAAAATGGATCAGAACAGTTTGAGAATGGGCTGATATATAACAAATGCAGGGTGAATATTTGCTTTTTTTGCTGAATGTTTAATTACTCTCTAAATTCAACAAAATGTATTAACTTGTTTTTTCACAGCAGATCATCCTTCTCCATACTACTCTGTCCTCTACAGCTGCCCCGGTCACACCAACTACCTACATGTTTACCTTCAACACATCCATAAACCTCCTCCTTGGCCTTCCTCTTCTCCTCCTTCCTGCTGGCTCCATCCTCAGCATTCTCCTAACAATATACCCCATGTCCCTCATCTGCACATGTCCAAAACACCTCAATTTAACAAACCCTACTTGTAAATAGTGTAATCCTACTGCTAAAGGAAAGACTTCCTGTGTTTATTCATTCATCTTCCCCAATATTGAATGAGCAATTTAGCCAATTCATCTTCTGACATGTTTTGGAACAAACCTCCAAAGATAATAACCTGAGCTCGAGATTAAACCAGGAACCCTGGAGCAATACTACATGACATTCATTTGGGTGTATCCTTAACAAAAAAAAAACACTTTGCATTTATTTTACAAGTGAAATAGCTCAATTGTAAAAATCTTTTTTTTTTTTTTAAACACATTGTTAAAAGGATCCACACCACCATTACATCTTCTATGTCATTTAAAAGGGCCATGTCATTGCTAAACTTCTTTTTTTTTTTTTTTGGAAAGAAAAAACTCAATAGATGTGAACCACTAAATATTCCACTAAATGTTCAAACTGGGCAAATTAATTGCAGGTCTCAGTGAATGTGCTACCCAACATAAATATAGCTGCATCCCTATGATTTCCCCAGTATGGGCTTAAGAATGAGAGTAATAATCTCAGCATTATGAACTTTCATTGATGGATGAAAATCCTCTTTAAAATATTCAAACACAATCCACTAGCCTCAATGCCTGATCCAAGGTATGTATTCATTAACTTATTTTGGTAATGATGCAAACAAATTACATAGAGCTGTCTCGGTCAAAACCATTCCAGGTATTAAATATAGTTTGTGAAATATTTTGTGCAATATGAAAGTGAAAAATAATAAGCACATGATAAGCAGAGCTGAAACAGGTCCTCTGTCTGCTACATTAAGTTTCCAAGGGAAAAACTAAACGGCAAAACAAAATAAAAACAAACAGCAATCAGTTATCAGACGCCACAATGAAAAGTAAAGAACCAGCCATTTCAGTCATGCTGATACATAAAAATAATGTATTAATGTCCATAGAAAAAAAAACATTGGGGTAACACTGAATGAAATGCAGGGTCTACCCTTCAAAGAGAGGTAGAATTGTACATGATTCCTAAAACAGAGGACTGAGTTCAAAAGCAAGATTGAATTGGCTAGAGAAAAAACACTGAATATGACACATGTGCAGCGATCAGGCTAGTCCATGTGCTGGTGCTACAATTACCAGACATTTCTTAAAGAGACCAGGCATTATTTTCACAGAAAAAGCAATCAAAAGCACAGAGTATTTTACATTTTTTTTAACCTATACTTGGCATATAAAACAAACTAACAGTTGAATAAAAACATTAAAACTCCCCAAAGAACATACGAAGTGAAAGCCGTCATAAACCAAATGCCTTGATTCATTTGTCATAATATCAGCGAATAATACACAAGAGGCAGTAAAGACAGTTTTGTGATGTACATTATTGACACCCCCATCCCCCCAACCCCCCACCGTTATGCTACGCATCTTACAGATGACTGGATGTGTTTGCTTTTTTTCTTTTCTTTAAAACCAGTCTAAAAGAATTTATAAAACAAAGCGTAAGAGAAGCCGTTTAAAAATAAAACTTCAAACCTATAGTAAAAATCAATAAAAAGTCAGCATATCTATCAAACAAGCCTTCCAACTAAAAGGAATGCGTGTTGAACTCAAGAGCAAAAGGAACGTTTTACAAACCTGACAGGAAAATACATATGTACAAATGTTATATATACATATACACACAACTGAATATGTATATATTTATATGTTTATGAAACCATATTTAACTGGCCATTCCGGGTTGAAAGGTCGATGGCTAGTGAGGGCAGAGTGTCCCCTTGAGCACCAAAAGGAGTGACATCAGTCCTCTTCTCCACAGCACTTTACATGAAGTCCAATTCAGGCAAAAAGGGAACAGCAACTTGCTTCGAGTTTCCTCCATTGCCAAGCCTTACAAATATCTGTAGAGTGGCAAGGCAGTCAAAGCTGAGGAATTTTGTTATTTCCTTCAATTACAATTTGATTTACACGCATATATAAAATGTATGCATACTCAAAAGTCATTCCTTTAACATTGTCGATAACCCGCCCCCATTTCCACTTAAAACAAGTCGGCAAAAGTAAAACGATAGTTGAAATCCTCATTAGAGTTCAGAGTTGTGTACAATTCTCTTTTCCCACCCCCCCATTTTGAAAAATCCAATTTACTAAAACAGTCAGGTAAATCTGCAAGCATCAGGTCCCTCAATCTGGGGGTAAGAGGTCATGCAAGCGAAACTTCTCTCTTATGTGTGGCCGCACATCTTCATTCTGCGGGGAAAGGAATACACAAAATAATTCAATGAGCTACTTATCCACGGTGATTGCTAAATAAACCATATACAAGTATATAATAAATATATAAACACAAACACACACACACACACTTTGAACAGAAAAAACTAAGTTTATCCCCTTAAACATGCGCATACACTTACCAATTCCACCAGCTTCTCCAAGAATGGGACCAGCTTCAGGAGCTCATTGTCATTCTTGTCCACAAACCAGCTCTCAATGGGGATTCCATTGGACAGCTGCAAAGGGGAGAAAAACAATCCGACTGTCAGATTCCTCCAAATACAAACAGAAACTAGCAAACAAGCAAAGCGACTAACCTGGTATGCAAAGGCTTGAGGAGAGTTGTCAATTATTATAGTTTTGGACAGATCTCTCCCAAGTATGTTAAGGTCTTTGATGTAGTTGCCTTGGACGCATACGCAATGCTCACGGAACAATCTGTGCCTAATCACAAGCAGAGGGAAGGATTATTACGTTACAACAACAAAAGTAAACGAAGCTGATCAACACCCAGAACAAGATTTTATGTTAGAAAGGGTTTAAATTAAAAAGTGTTTAAAAAAAAATGGATACACATAATGAAGACAGTGAAACGCTTGTGTAAAAGCAGCTGACCTAACGAGCTGTTTCTTAGGATCCAGAATGTTCAACAGCTTGTCAGCATACACTTTCTTGGAAGCAGTAAAAAGTATAATCTGCAAGAGACACAAAAAGTTGTACATTATTAATAAAACCATTTGTAAAATGTACTACCCACCAACTTCAACAGAACCCAAAGATTCTTTGCAGAAAACGAGGACACACCGATACATGTGGGTAGTCTTACCTCATAAATTTGAGACATGCGTTCCAAGAACTCTCTGAAAAATGGCCGCAACCGTACATATACCTGAAAAAGAAAAAAAGGATTTGTATATGAGGAGGCAGTTCAATCATATTACAATAGAAGTGACAGTTATAATACTGTATATGACTAAGAACTCACAATGCCTTGAGTGGTCCATACATGTAAAAACAGTGTTCCTTTTTCCAAATAAATTTTTTTAAGTACTTAAACATAAATCCTGAAAGGCAAACTCCTGAAAGCAGCACAATACTAATGATAATGTTTTTTTCCCCCTTTATATATTATATTCCTTGCATTTGAATAAATGCAGTTCTAATTTTGCCATCATTTGACATCAACTGTGTGTTTAATATTAGAACAAGGAATGTTACAGTGACTAACATTCACTCAATTTACAGTTTGATTAATAACATATGCAACCTTTGAGGTCAGTTTTACAGTCCATAGTGATGAGAATCATCTTACGTGATTGCCGTCATCACCTTCATGCTTCACTATGTGGATGGTGTATCAGTGTGATTTTTTTCATTTTTCCAGCAATGCACCAAATAAAGCAAAAACATTTAAATGGTCCAAACCTTATCCACAAGATTTGGATGTTCTGCAATCATATCTCAAAAAAGCAGGCTTTGTTCTCACTGATCATCTTATGTATGACGATGAATAGATTCTCGAACTTGTTGAGTTGTGGATCTTTCCACTACCCCCAGTGTCAAGTTTATGCCATATTACCATTTGTATTTTTATATAATGCCTGTAAATGATGATCTGCTGGATGTTCAAAGTTTGAGATTTTGTTTGTTTTTTTACCTAAACCTTGACTGATATGTTGCCATATCCTGACTTGTTCTGATTGCTCCTAATTCTTCATGATGTTTTTGATTATGTTCTCTAACAAACTCTTAAACCTTTACAGTTTGTGATTTCATAATGAGAAAAACCACCAAATTTTCACACAATGTAGTTTCTTGGCCCATTTTGCGCAGATTCACGACACAAAATTAAATAAACTGTTTCACTTGTACTACACTTCCATACAATATATGGAAAAGGTTAGATACCCAAAGGTAGATACTTATGCAAGGAACCACAAGGCTGGCAATCCCTATAACTACAAGTACCATATACACAGTGATACCTGGTAAATGACATCTTGAAAAAGCACAGGAAATGTCAGTGCAGCATCCTCCAGCTCATTCAGGCTGCAGTGGACCAATGTCTCATCCTAAAATAGAAAATGGTTTGGTATAGTGTGTGTGTATTTTATATATATATATATATAAAAATAAATAAATAAATAAATGCACATTTCTATGCAACAGGAATGCTCAGTTACGCAAGTTTATACACAGGATGATTTTTGGAAACCATTATAAACTGAATAAAATATAAAAGCACAAAAATATGAAATCATATTCAGAAATATAAAGCATTCAAAAATATTGAAGTTATTAAAACTTTCATTAGTAACGTTTAAAAAGAAAAGAAGTCTTTTTAACTTGTTTAAACTCACCAGATCCAGGACGAGAGAGAACTCTGGAGTACTCCTGGTCTTCAGTGGAAGTGCTGGCTTACGGGTAAGCTGCTCCTCTGTCAAAGGTGGAACATGCTTAATGAAGAAATAGCTGTGGAGAGGGACACAAATTAGACACATGAGCACAGTGGGCAAAACAGAGGCAATTATTAGTCATCATCTTTAGCTTATTTTTACACACTTACGGATCAAACACCTCCCAGTCTTCTTCATATGTCCCCTCTGCAGGAGGCGAGGTGGGAGCATCAGGGTAATTATTGTTGGATCCAACAACTATTATAAAAAATAAAATAAAATAAAAAAAGTCACAAAACAACTTATTTTAGATACGTTTTATTTCCTAACCTAAACTAACGCACAGTCTAACATCTGATTGTTTTTGTTTACAGAAAAAAAAAACAATTTGTTTCATTTTTTTTCCCTCACCTGTCAAAGGTGGCATGTCTGCCTCAGTGACGATCTCACCCTCCTCCTCAGCTGCATCTGTGGGCAGCAGAGGTCTTGGGTTTAGTGCTGGGTGGTCAAATGTAATGTCTCTGCTACTGTCTGTGGTAGTGCTAGTAGGGGTCTCTTCCAGCTGTTCCATATCCAGCTGCTTTACAATCTCCTCTGCCTCGACTGCCTGCCCGGGAGAGTCTGAGCCTGACGTAGCTAAAGGAAAGAAAAAAAAAAGTTGAAAGGTGGAATAATAAAAAAAAGTATGCAAATATTAACCATGCTTTAAAAGTCAGTCACTGAAAAAAGGAACACACAGTTAGATTGACAGTTTAGACATCCATTTATAGCAGGAGAAACAACCCCTAATATGTAAAACTGAATTGGCCACTCACAAATGCTAAACTTGATTAAACATTCACTTTGTATTCATTTGGTGAATTTACTTTTTTCTACCCTACAATTTTAAACAAAACATATTTGCTTTTAGAAATATAGATGCAAAGCTTTAAAAAGAGCAGGAACATCAGACAATTCTGTTGCAAGTCATGTATTACAAAGCAGCTCCTACTAATACTAATTACGTGCAGTAAACATAAAACATTGTTCACTCATGATTATACATTAGTAATCTTAAGCTACTAAAAGACAAATATAATTTTCATTACAGCTAACTGCAGATCAATATCCTAAGCAAAAGATTGGAAAAGAACACTAAGAGGTGAAACTTTCTAACCAATTACCATTTTTGTTGGCTGGTGAGAAGAAGTTGAAGACAGGAGAGAAGATGGTTCCTAGCAAGGTGGTGCGTGGGGGACTGCTGGGGGTTTCGGGTTGAACCTCCAACTTCCCATTAGGCTTCACCAGTTTACTCGGACATGCCATGGTGTCTGAAAAGAAAAGCAGTAACAGTTCATGGGTCATGGTGTGGATGAACGTGGAGTGGATGCAGATTCAGTGATGTTAATTCAGTGGACCAGACTTGTATTTTGGATGTAGTTTTCTGAAACTTGAAATTGCATGGATTCTAGAGCCGATTCTCTCTGCAGCCTATCAGACTGCATACTTTTAAGCAAATTACATGATTAAGGCAGCTTACAGGACCACAAACTAGCAAACAGGGAAACATTACACAGGAGAAAAAAAAAAAAAAAACTGGAAATATTGGTTGTTTGAAGAAATCTCTGATATGTTTAAACACTATGGGACAAAGAACAGTGTGTTTATTCAACCAGGATCAAATTCTAAGGCATCAATCAACATGAAGCACCACTATGAAACCAAACCTCTTCTGAAACTGTTATTTATAGCCATGAAATAAACACTAATGATTAAGCATTAACTGTCGTCACCAACCAGTTGTGATAATTGCTTAACAGGAAAACTATAAGACAGAGATTCTCTGTAATTACAAAATTAAAGAGACTTTATAGAAAATGTGCACAGTTTAACCGGGAAAACATTTTATTTAAACCTTCGTTTACTTACTTTTAGCAAAAAATTAATAAAAAAATTTCATATTAACCCTATTAAGTGCAAAACTTGAGATAAATACTGAACACTGTAACTCACCTCCATTTGCAGGACCTTTTCTGCGAGTTCTAGGGTTAGCTCTGCTGGACAGGTTCCCAGTGGGTGGGATGGATGTGATCAAGTTACTGTCCGAGTCACAATCCACACGGCTCCTTTTAGCAGGGGTACACTGCTCCACCTAATATGCGGATAGAAACATTTAAAATCATTTAATATCTTAAGGGAAAGGAAAAAAAACTGTTTGAAAAGTTCCTCATTTCAATAACCTGCGTAAAAGTTGTAAAATACAGTTCTAACAAACCTTGACAGCATTGCCCCTAATAAATCTCTTGATTGTGGAGAAGATGCCACTGTCGTTCTTCTGCATGGTGGCTCCTCCAGAGGACCTGGTGTGCTCCACTTCAGAGTGCTTCCTCTTGGCCTTGGTGGTGCGGGCAGGTGGGGTGGCGCTCGGCTGCTGAGATGCTTTGCGCACTCTCAGCCTCATTGTCCCAAATGTCACATGTAAGACTGCGAGACAGGAAGATCACCAAACTGAAACATCATGTAGTTTCAGATATTGTCAAAGGAAAAATAGCTTCAGATATTGTCATGGTAAACTTTAACTTTAAAAACTAATGCACCTCAGAAGTATGTAAATGGTACTTGTATAATAGTTCATAGAAAAAAAATAAATTAAAAATATA
>MU551526.1:8831508-8842834 GCA_024362625.1 Silurus asotus
AAAGCAATCTTTAAACAGTTCTCTCTATTTACCAAATCGATGTACAGTTTAATATCACAAAGGAGACAAACTATTAAACAAAACAAAAAATGAAAAAAAAAATTGACCATGTCAATGTTGGGGTTTGAACCCACAACCTTGTGTGGACCTGCTGACCAAAAAAAATACGCTTAACCCACTGAGCTATCAGATCTGTCTTGTGCAAGCAGTCAATAAGCCTAATGAACCAGCATGGCTTCTTTTCCATACTTCAACACTATGTAACTAGGGATAGGGTTAGGGTTAGCATGGTCAAAAAAAAAATGACCATGCCAATGTTGGGGTTTGAACCCACAACCTTGTGTGGACCTGCTGATCAGTAAACCTATGCTTTACCCACTGAGCTATTAGATCTGTCTTCTGCAACCAGTCAATAAGCCTAAAGAACCAGCAAGGCTTCTGTTCCATACTTCAACACTATCTAACTAGGGTTAGGGTTAGGGTAAGGGTTAGGGTTAGGGATAGCATGGTAAAAAAAAATAGACCATGCCAATGGTGGGGTTTGAACCCACAACCTTGTGTGGACCTGCTGATCAGTAAACCTATGCTTTACCCACTAAACTATTAGATCTGCTTCGTACAAGCAGTCAATAAGCCTAATAAACCAGCATGGCTTCTTTTCCGTCCTTCAACACTATGTAACTATGGTTAGGGTTAGGGTTAGGGTTAGGGTTAGCATGGTAAAAAAAAATAGACCATGCCAATGCTGGGGTTTGAACCCACAACCTTGTGTGGACCTGCTGACCAATAAAATATGCTTAACCCACTAATCTATTAGATCTGCTTCGTGCAAGCAGTCAATAAGCCTAATGAACCAGCATGGCTTCTTTTCCATCCTTCAACACTATGTAACTAGGGTTAGGGATAGGGTTAGGGTTAGCATAGTCAAAAAAAACATTAGACCATGCCAATGTTGGGGTTTGAACCCACAACCTTGTGTGGACCTGCTGACCAATAAAAATAAGCTTAACCCACTGAGCTATCAGATCTGTCTTGCGCAAACAGTCAATAATGAACCAGCATTGCTTCTTTGCCATACTTCAACACTATGTAATTTATATTAAAAGTAGGCAAAACAAGTTACAAAAAAAGACAAATGAATAAAGCAATCTTTAAACAGTTCTCTCTATTTACCAAATCGATGTACAGTTTAATATCACAAAGGAGACAAACTATTAAACAAAACAAAAAATGAAAAAAAAAATTGACCATGTCAATGTTTGAACCCACAACCTTGTGGGGACCTGCTGACCAGTAAACCTATGCTTTACCCACTGAGCTATCAGATCTGTCTTCTGCAAGCAGTCAATGAGCCTAATGAACCAGCATGGCTTCTTTTCCATTCTTCAACACTATGTAACTAGAGTTAGGGTTAGGGTTAGCATAGTCAAAAAATAATAGACCGTGCCAACGCTGGGGTTTGAACCCACAATCTTGTGGGGACCTGCTAACCAGCAAACCTATGCTTTACCCACTAAGCTATCAGATCTGTTTTATGCAAGCAGTCAATAAGCCTAATGAACCAGCATGGCTTCTTTTCCATACTTCAACACTATGTTACTAGGGTTAGGGTTAGGGTTTGCATGGTCAAAAAAAAAAAACCATGCCAATGTTGGGGTTTGAACCCACAACCTTGTGTTGACCTGCTGATCATTAAATCTATGCTTTACCCACTGAGCTATCAGATCTGTTTTGTGCAAGCAGTCAATAAGCCTAATGAACCAGCATGGCTTCTTTTCCATACTTCAACACTATGTAACTAGGGATAGGGTTAGGGTAAGGGTTAGGGTTAGCATGGTCAAAAAAAATAGACCATGTCAATGTTGGGGTTCAAACCCACAAACTTGTGGTGACCTGCTGACCAGTAAACCTATGCTTTACCCAGTGAGCTATTAGATCTGTCTTGGGTAAGCAGTCAATAAGCTTATTGAACCACCATGGCTTCTTTTCCATACTTTAACACTATGTAACTAGGGTTAGGGTTAGGGTTAACATGGTCAAAAAAAATGACCATGTAAATGTTGGGGTTTGAACCCACAACCTTGTGGGGACCTGCTGATCAGTAAACCTATGCTTTACCCAGTGAGCTATTAGATCTGTCTTGTGCAAGCAGTCAATAAGCCTAATGAACCAGCATGGCTTCTTTTCCATACTTCAACACTATGTAACTAGGGTTAGGGTTAGGGTTAGGGTTAGCATGGTAAAAAAAAAATAGACCATGCCAAATTTAGGGTTTGAACCCACAACCTTGTGGGGGCCCGTTGAGCAGTAAACCTATGCTTTACCCACTGAGCTATCAGATCTGTCTTGTGCAAGCAGTCAATAAACCTAATGAACCAGCATGGCTTATTTTCCATACTTCAACACTATGTAACTAGGGTTAGGGTTAGGGTTAGTATGGTCAAAAAAAATAGACCATGCCAATGTTGGGGTTTGAACCCACAACCTTGTGGGGACCTGCTGACCAATAAACCTATGTTTTACCCACTGAGCTATCTGATCTGTTTTGTGCAAGCAGTCAATAAGTCTAATGAACCAGCATGGCTTCTTTTCCATAGTTCACCACTATGTAACTAGGGTTAGGTTTATGGTTAGTGTTAGCATGGTCAAAAAAAATAGACTATGCCAATGGTGGGGTTTGAACCCACAACCTTTTGGGGACCTGCTGATCAGTAAACCTATGCTTTACCCATTAAGCTATTAGATCTGCTTTGTACAAGCAGTCAATAAGCCTAATGAATCAGCATGGCTTCTTTTCCATCCTTCAACACTATGTAACTAGGGTTAGGGTTAGGATCAGTAAACCTATGCTTTAACCACTCAGCTATTAGATCTGCTTCGGACAAGCAGTCAATAAGCCTAATGAACCAGCATGGCTTCTTTTCCATTCTTCAACACTATGTAACTAGGGTTAGGGTTAGGGTTAGGGTTAGCATGGCCAAAAAAAAATAGACCATGCCAATGTTGGGGTTTGAACCCACAACCTTGTGTGGACCTGCTGACCAATAAAAATATGCTTAACCCACTGAGCTATCAGATCTGTCTTGTGTAAGCAGTCAATAAGCCTAATGAACCTAGGGTTAGCATGGTCAAAAAAAATAGACAATGCCAATGTTAGGGTTTGAACCCACAACCTTGTGGGAAACCGCTGACCAGTAAACCTATGCTTTACCCACTGAGCTATCAGATCTGTCTTGTGCAAGCAGTCAATAAGCCTAATGAACCAGCATGGCTTCTTTTTCATTCTTCAACACTATGTAACTAGAGTTAGGGTTAAGGTTAGCATGGTCAAAAAATAATAGACCATGCCACCGCTGGGGTTTGAACCCACAACCTTGTGGGGACCTGCTGACCAGTAAACATATGCTTTACCCACTAAGCTATCAGATCTGTCTTGTGCAAGCAGTCAATAAGCCTAATGAACCAGCATGGCTTCTTTTCCATACTTCAACACTACGTAACTAGGGCTAGGGTTAGGGTAAGGGTTAGGGTTAGAATGGTAAAAAAAGATTGACCATGCCAATGTTGGGGTTTGAACGCACATCCTTGTGGTGACCTGCTGATCAGTAAACATATGCTTTACCCACTGAGCTATTAGATCTGTCTTGCGCAATCAGTCAATAAACCTAATGAACCAGCAAGGCTTCTGTTGCATACTTCAACACTATGTAACTGGAATTAGGGTCAGGGTTAGCATGCTCAAAAAAAATAGACCATGTCAATGTTGGAGTTCGAACCCACAACCGTGTGGGGACCTGCTGACCAGTAAACCTATGCTTTACCGACTGAGCTATCTGATCGGTTTTGTGCAAGCAGTCAAAAAACCTAATAAACCATCATGGCTTCTTTTCCATACTTCAACACTATGTAGCTCATATTAAAAGTAGTTCCACCAAGTTACAAAAAAAAGACAAATAAATAAAGCAATCTTTAAACAGTTCTCTCTAATTACCTAATTGATTTACAGTTTAATATCAAAAAGGAGACAAACGATTATAAAATAAATTATTAAATAAATAAAATGGACCATGCCAATGTTGGGGTTTAAACCCACATACTTGAGGGGACCTGCTGACCAGTAAACTATGCTTTAATTCAATTCAATTCATTTTTATTTGTATAGCGCTTTTAACAATGAACATTGTCTCAAAGCAGCTTTACACAGATAATGTGGTGATTAAAGGCTAATGTACCAGCATGGCTTCTTTTCCATACTTCAACACTATGTAACTAGGGTTAGTGTTAGGGTTAGGGTTAGCATGATCAAAAACAATTGACCATGCTAATGTTGGGGTTTGAACCCACAAACTTGTGGGGACCTGCTGACCAGTAAACCTATGTTTTACCCACTGAGCTATCAGATTTGGCTTGTGCAAGCGGTCAATAAGCCTAATGAACCAGCATGGCTTCATACTCTATACTTTAACACTATGTAACTAGGGTTAGCATGGTCAAAAAATAGACCATGCCAATGTTGGAGTTTGAACCCACAACCTTGTGGGGATCTGCTGACCAGTAAAGCTACGCTTTACCCACTGAGCTATCAGATTTGTCTTGCGCAAGCAGTCAATAAGCCTAATGAACCAGCATGGATTCTTTTCCATACTTCAACACTATGTAGCTCATATTAAAAGTAGGCCCACCAAGTTACAAAAAAAATACAAATAAATAAAGCAATCTTTAAACAGTTCTCTCTAATTACCTAATTGATTTACAGTTTAATATCACAAAGGAGACAAACTATTATAAAAAAAAAATAACAAAAAATTGACCATGTCAATGTTGGGGTTTGAACCCACAACCTTGTGTGGACCTGCTGACCAGTAAAACTATGCTTAACCCACTGAGCTATCAGATTTGTCTTGTGCAAGCAGTCAATAAGCCTAATGAACCAGCATTGCTTCTTTTCCATACTTCAACAGAATGTAATTTATAATAAAAGTAGGCCAAACAAGATACAAAAAAAAGACAAATAAATAAAGCAATCTTTAAACAGTTCTCTCTATTTACAAATCGATGTACAGTTTAATATCACAAAGGAGACAAACTCTTAAACAAAACAAAAAAAAATATTGACCATGTCAATGTTTGAATCTACAACTTTGTGGGGACCTGCTGACCAGTAAAGCTATGCTTTACCCACTGAGCTATCAGATCTGTCTTGAACTATCAGATCTGTCTTGGGCAAGCAGTCAATAAGCCTAATGAACCAGCATGGCTTCTTTTCCATACTTCAACACTATGTAACTAGGGTTAGGGTTAGGGTTAGGATAGTCAAAAAAAAATGACTATGTCAATGCTGAGGTTTGAACCTACAACCTTGTGGTGATCTGCTGATCAGTAAACCTATGCTTTACCCACTGAGCTATTAAATTTCTCTTGTGCAAGCAGTCAATAAGCCTAATGAACCAGCATGGCTTCTGTTCCATACTTCAAAACTATGTAACTAGGATTAGGGTTAGGTTTAGGGTTAGCATGGTCAAAAAAAAATAGACCATGTGCAACACTATTTAACTCGGGTTAGGGTTAGGGTTAGCATGGTCAAAAAAAATAGACCATGCTAATGTTGGGGTTTGAATGCAAAACCTTGACGGGAACAGCTGATCAGTAAACGTATGTTTTACCCACTGAGCTATCAGATCTGTCTTGTGAAAACAGTCAATAAGCCTAATGAACCAGCATGGCTTCTGTTCCATACTTCAAAACTATGTAACTAGGATTAGGGTTAGGTTTAGCATGGTCAAAAAAAAACAGACCATGTGAATGTTGGGGTTTGAACCCACAACCTTGTGGTGACCTGCTGACCAGTAAACCTATGCTTTACCCCCTGAGCTATCAGATCTTTCTTGAGCAAGCAGTCAATAAGCCTAATGAACCAGCATGGCTTCTTTTCCATATTTCAACACTATGTAACTAGGGTTAGGGTTAGGGTTAGCATGGTAAAAAAAAATATACC
Organism: Silurus asotus; assembly: GCA_024362625.1. NCBI lineage: Eukaryota > Metazoa > Chordata > Actinopteri > Siluriformes > Siluridae > Silurus > Silurus asotus. The sequence continues at coordinate 8,837,504 of MU551526.1, forward strand.
AGGCCAAAGCTGGGGTTTGAACCCACAACCTTGTGGGGATCTGCTGATCAGTGAACCTATACTTTACTTATTGAGCTATCAGATCTGTCTTGCGCAAGCAGTCAATAAGCCTAATGAACAAGCATGGCTTCTTTTCCATACTTTAAAACTATGTAACTAGGGTTAGGGTTAGGATTAGCATGGTTAAAAAAAAAATGATGATGTTAATGTCGGGGTTTGAACCCACAACCTTGTGGGATCCTGCTGACCTGTAAACCTATGCTTTACACACTGATCTATCAGATCTGTCTTGTACAAGCAGTCAATAAGCCTAATGAACCAGCATGGCTTCTTTTCCATACTTCAACACTATGTAATTTATATCAAAAGTAGGCCAAACAAGTTACAAAAAAAAGACAAATAAATAAAGCAAATCTTTAAACAGTTCTCTCTAATTTCGAAATCGATTTTTACAGTTTAATATCACAAAGGAGACAAACTATTAAACAAACAAACAAAAAAAATTGACCATGTCAATGTTGGGGTTTGAACCCACAACCTTGTGGGGCCCTGCTGACCAGTAAAACTATGCTTTACCCACTGAGCTATCAGATCTGCCTTCTGCAAGCAGTCAATAAGCCTAATGAACCAGCATGGCTTATTTTCAATACTTTAACACTTTGTAACTAGGGTTAGGGTTAGGGTTAGCATGGTCAAAAAATATTGACCATGCCAATGTTGGGGTTTGAACCCACAACCTTGTGGGGACCTGCTGACCAGTAAACCTTTGCTTTACCCACTGAGCTATCAAATCTGTCTTCTGCAATCAGTCAATAAGCCTAATGAACCAGCATGGCTTATTTTCCATACTTTAACACTATGTAACTAGGGTTAGGGTTAGGATTAGGGTTAGGGTTAGCATGGTCAAAAAAAATAGACAATGACAATTTTGGGGTTTGAACTCACAACCTTGTGGGGACCTGCGGCCAGTAAACCTATGCTTTACCCACTAAGCTATCAGATCTGTTTTGTGCAAGCAGTTAATAAGCCTAATGAACCAGCATGGCTTCTTTTCCATACTTCAAAACTCTATAACTGGGGTTAGGGTTAGGGTTAGGATGGTAAAATAAAATTGACCATGCCAATGTTGGGGTGTGAACACATAACCTTGTGGAGACCTGCTGACCAGTAAACCTATGCTTTACCCACTAAGCTATCAGATCTGTTTTGTGCAAAAAGTCAATAAGTCTAATGAACCAGCATGGCTTTTTTTCCATACTTCAACAGTATGTAATTAATATTAAAAGTAGGCCCACCAAGTTACAAAAAAAAGACAAATAAATAAAGCAATCTTTAAACAGTTCTCTCTAATTACCAAATCGATTTACAGTTTAATATCACAAAGGAGACAAAATATAAAAAAAAAAGTAAAAAATAAAAAAATTGACCTTGTCAATGTTTGAACCCACAAACTTGTGGCGACCTGCTGACCAGTAAACCTATGCTTTACCCACTGAGCTATCAGATCTGTCTTGTGCAAGCAGTCAATAAGCCTAATGAACCAGCATGACTTCTTTCCAATACTTCAACACTATGTAACTAGGGTTAGGGTTAGGGTTAGGGTTAGGGTTAGCATGGTCAAAAAAAATTTACCATGCCAATGTTGGGGTTTGAGCCCACAACCTTGTGGGGATCTGTTGATTAGTAAACCAATGATTTACCCACTGAGCTATAAGATCTGTCTTGTGCAAGCAGTCAATAATCCTAATGAACCAGCATGGATTCTTTTCCATACTTCAACACTATGCAACTAGGGTTAGGGTTAGGGTTAGGGTTAGGGTTAGGGTTAGGGTAAGGATGGTCAAAAAAAAATTGACCATGCCATTGTTGTGGTTTGAACCCACAACCTTGTAGGGATCTGTTGACCAGTAAACCTATGCTTTACCCACTGAGCTATCAGATCTGTCTTATGCAAGGAGTCAATAAGCCTAATGAACCAGCATGGCTTCTTTTCCATACTTTAACACTATGTAGCTAGGGTTAGGGTTAGGGTAAGGGTTAGCATGGTCACCAAAAAAAAACGACCGTGCCAATGTTGGAGTTTTAACCCACAACCTTGTGGGGACCTGCTGGTCAGTAAACCTATGCTTTACCCACTGAGCTATCAGATCTGTCTTGCGCAAGCAGTCAATAAGTCTAATGAACCAGCATGGCTTCTTTTTCATACTTCAACACTACGTAACTAGGGTTAGGGTTATGGTTGGGGTTAGGGTTAGCATGGTCAAAAAAAATAGACCATGCCAATGTTGGGGTTTGAAACCACAACCTTGTGGGGACCTCCTGACCAGTAAACCTATGCATTACCCACTGAGCTAACAGATCTGTCTTGTGCAAGCAGTCAATAAGCCTAATAAACCAGCATGGCTTCTTTTCAATACTTCAACACTATGTAACTAGGGTTAGGGTTAGGGTTAGGGTTAGCATGGTAAAAAAAAAAAAAACCATGCCAATGTTGGGGTTTGAACCCACAACCTTGTGGGGACCTCCTGACCAGTAAACCTATGCATTACCCACTGAGCTATCAGATCTGTCTTGTGCAATCAGTCAATAAGCCTAATGAACCAGCATGGCTTCTTTTCCATACTTCAACACTATGTAACTAGGTTTAGCGTTAGGGTTAGGTTTAGCATGGTCAAAAAAATAGACCATGCTAATGTTGGGGTTTGAACCGAGAACCTTGTGAGGATCTGTTGACCAGTAAACCTATGCGTTACCAACAGAGCTATCAGATCTGTCTTATACAAGCAGTCAATAAGCCTAATGAACCAGCATGGCTTCTTTTCCATAATTCAACACTATGTAACTAGGGTTAGGGTTAGGGTTGGTGTTAGGGTTGGGGTTGGGGTTAGGGTTGGGGTTAGGGTTAGCATGGTCAAAAAAATAGACCATGGCAATGTTGGGGTTTGAACCCACAACCTTGTGGGGACCCGCTGACCAGTAAACTTATGCTTTACCCAATGAGCTATCAGACCTGTCTTATGCAAGCAGTCAATAAGCCTAATGAACCAGCATGGCTTCTTTTCCATACTTCAACACTATGTAACTAGGGTTAGGGTTAGGGTTAGGGTTGGTGTTAGGGTTGGGGTTAGGGTTAGCTTGGTCAAAAAAAAATAGACCATGTCAAAGTTGGGGTTTGAACCCACAACCTTGTGGGGACCCGCTGACCAGTAAACCTATGCTTTACCCAATGAGCTATCAGACCTGTCGTATGCAAGCAGTCAATAAGCCTAATGAACCAGCATGGCTTCTTTTCCATACTTCAACACTATGTAACTAGGGTTAGGGTTAGGGTTAGGGTTAGCATGGTCAAAAAAAATAAACCATGCCAATGTTGGGGTTTGAACCCACAACCTTGTGGGGATCTGCTGACCAGTAAACCTATGCATTACCCACTGAGCTATCAGTTCTGTCTTGTGCAAGCAGTCTGTAAGAAAAAATGAAGAGGACAACGAAGATCGTAATGAAGAAGTTTATAACAGCGTAGCAGTGACAAAATACATGAAGCACTTTCGGTTCAACGGAGTCAGAAAGAACCCAGAGCAAACTCTGCCCAGATATTTTATATTGTTCTTCCCTTTGAAGTATACACCGGAGTTATCCTTTAAATGTAAATTAGATACAGGAAATGCGTGAGGAAACAAAAGGCTGGGGAAGACCATTCTCAGGGGCGGAGGTCAGCAGGTGGTAATCACTGGTATTCGCACCTTTGCTGGTGCCGGCCCCGCAGTAGGTCAGGAAGGGGTATTGTGTGAATGATAATCATGGTCTTAGATACCTTTTGGTTAGAAATGGTCCTTGAAGGTTTGCTGTCTCTCCCAGACTGATTCAATCAAGACTATGATTAGTATTGATACAACTGAAATTCTACATAACTACTTTTGTGAAATGTAAGCCGTTTGCGGATGAGCTTATTTTGATATAGCGTAGGGTGGAATCTTGGTTGAGGCAGTCTGTAATTCTTACAAGTCAATAAGCTTAATGATCCAGCATGGCTTCTTTTCCATACTTCAACACTATGTAACGAGGGTTAGGGTTAGGGTTAGGGTTAGGGTTAGCATGGTAAAAAAATAGACCATGGCAATGTTGGGGTTTGAACCCACAACCTTGAGGGGACCTGCTGACCAGTAAACCTATGCTTTACACACTAAGCTATCAGATCTGTCTTGTGTAAGCAGTCAATAAGACTAATGAACCAGCATGGCTTCTTTTCCATACTTCAACACTATGTAACTAGGGTTAGTGTTAGGGTTAGGGTTAGTGTTAAAGTTAGGGTTAGGGTTAGCATAGTCAAAAATAAAGTTGACCATGCCAATGTTGGGATTTGATCCCACAACCATGTGGAGACCTGCTGACCAGTAAACCTATGCTTTACCCACTGAGCTATCTGACCTGTCTTGTATAAGCAGTCAATAAGCCTAATGAACCAGCATGGCTTCTTTTCCATACTGCAACACTATGTAACTATGGTTAGGGTTAGGGTTAGGGTGGGGGTTGGGGTTAGCATGGTCAAAAAAAGAAAAGCCTTGGCAATGTTGGGGTTTGAACCCACAACCTTGTGGGGACCCGCTGACCACTAAACCTATGCTTTACCCACTGAGCTTTCAGATCTGTCTTGTGCAAGCAGTCACTAAGCCTAATGAACCAGCATGGCTTTTTTTCCATACTTCAACACTATGTAACTAGAGTTAGGGTTAGGGTTATCATGGTCAAAAAAAAAAAAAACATGCCAATGTTTGAACCCACAACCTTGTGGGGACCTGCTGACCAGTAAACCTATGCTTTACACACTAAGCTATCAGATCTGTCTTGTGTAAGCAGTCAATAAGCCCAATGAACCAGCATGGCTTCTTTTCCATACTTCAACACAATGTAACTAGGGTTAGGGTTAGGGTTAGCATGGTCAAAAGAAAATAGACCATGCCATTGTTGGGTTTTGAACCAAGAACTTTGTGGGGACCTGCTGACCAGTAAATCTATGCTTTACACAGTGAGCTATCAGATCTGTTTTGTGTAAGCAGTCAATAAGCCTAATGAACCAGCATGGCTTCTTTTTTTCCATACTTCAACACTATGTAACTAGGGTTAGGGTTAGGGTTAGGGTTGGGGTTGGGGTTAGCATGGTCAAAAAAAAAAAGCCTTGCCAATGTTGGGGTTTGACTGCTTGCACAAGACAGATCTGATAGCTCAGTGGGTAAAGCATAGGTTTACTGGTTAGCAGGTCCCCACAAGGTTGTGGGTTCAAACCCCAACATTGGCATGGTCTATTTTTTTTGACCATGCTAACCCTAACCC
>MU551526.1:8849099-8889007 GCA_024362625.1 Silurus asotus
GGTCTACCGTGCGGGCCAGCCATTACAAAGATACAAACAGCCTGAGTTGAGGGCACCTCTGAAGCACAATTATTTGACATAATAATCAGCATTTGATTCTAAATGTCTCACACGCTGTGGTTGTCTCCAAATGGATAAAACTGTTTCTGTTAACTGCGGGTAAATATGGGCCAATGAGCATCAATGCTGTGTGTATCGTGTGCAAGCGTTTGGTTTTGTTTTGTTGGGTAAATGCTCCTTGGTGTGTCCTTGGTTTTACATGGTTGGTTCTTAATACCTTATTATCACTGTATGAATATTTTATGCTTATTACAGATGAGCAAACACTCAAAGAGCCGGTACTTTACATTAAAAAGTAGGTTATTTGCATAATATATTTATAATTGTGTTAAAATCCAGATTTAGCACAACATATTTTACCATCCAAAATTCAACAAATGTTTTTTTTTTTTTTTTTTTACAGAAGACCTCAGAAACCGTTGGTGGTAGACTGATGTTATGGCGATTCGGGAGAAAAACATTTGTAGTGGTAAGAGCTCATATAAATAACTAAATTGATTTCACTGTAATGTAAACTTGTAATGCAAAATGCAAAATAATGTGGTGTGGTTTTCTCTTGGGCAGTTAATTCTCCATGTAAAATAATATATATAATTAGCGTTTATATTACATGCTGTCTGTTTTAGTGGAGGTCACTTCCACCCAGGTCTTGTAAATTAGAAACGGAAGATGCTGTTCTTGACACATACAAATGAAAAATCTCATTATACACAGCCATGTCCTTAATCAGTCCTTATTAAGAAGCCACATGTAGAAGGCATCTATGAATAATATTGACCATCTATTAATTATACACTGTGCTGCTTTACAGAGATGTGTGTGTGTGTGTGTGTGTGTGTGTGTGTGTGTGTGTGTGTGTGTGTGTTTGTGTGTGTGTGTCTGCATCTGTACATGCCCGTGTGCATGCCTACGCATTTCTTGGGGTGGGAGGGAATAAGTAACAGGAACTCTCCAGTGATGCAACGCTTCAACGCTTTGCCTTTGTGACCTTGGGTGAACCAGGGATCATTATGTTATTCACTCTTTACACACTGAACCAAAATATATACATGCATTTCTATTTTAAACAAATTATCTTGAGGCTACTTGGAGTCCAGTGATGTGGATGTCTTTCACCTTAAGTCAGAAATGGACATAAAGGTCAAACCTGCAGGTAACATTCTGTCTCTTTGAATTTTTTTTTTGTTGGCTCACTCACTGTGGGTTTCTACCTGGTGAGAAATGATACTACTTTGTTACATGTTTTGCTAAATATATTATTATTAGATTATTATTATTATTATTATTATTATTATTATTATTATTATTATTATATAGGAAATGGTACTGCCTAAAGGTTTTATGTTGTATCACAAAACCGATGCCTCAATCCATGTCTCAGATGTTGGCAGTACACATTAGATGCTGTCTATAAATGTGTATTTCATGGGCAGTCTTTTATATTATAAATTATCAGGATTTTGCAGGTGATTATGTATATACTATGACTTCAGTAACTAATACTACCCAAAGGTGTAAACAGATCAGATGAGTCCAACTAAACACTCTTTAATAATTAACACTTGGTGGCACCTGCTGTGAAAGAGTTATTCCATTTCCTATTGTGCTGAGTGTTTGTTTAGGGTCAGCTGTAATTCAGAAATTATTCATCTATATTCCAAACCTATATTTATATTTTAGACTATCAATAGGAACAATATAGTAGCTGTATGAACTTGAAATGTTGTTGTTGTTGTCTCCATATATAAGGGTGTTCTGTAAATGCAGAGGAATCGGAGCATCGTGCCAACGTTTTTTCAGAAACACTGGTGTAATATGAGACTGTTTATATTTTAGGAACTCTGCAGCAGGATTCCTGTTAAAGCGTTTTAAAGGACAGGTTTTGGCATTATGTGATACTCAGCAGAACATGTAAGCCAGATTTGATCCCCATCTGCTAAATTTGAATCAATACTGTGCCCTTACTTCATCCCAGTTGTATTTTATAAAGTCCAAGGTTCTTTTACTTAAAATTCCACTTTGGCTTGTTTGAGGATTATTTTTTGGACTATAGATCTTTTTGACATATTGTATATTAAGGCTTAAGTTTGAAGTTTGAATTGTTGAAGCTTTGGACATTTCTTGTGTTCATTATTACATTGTGCTTGTAGGATTGCATATGTTGAGTTCACATTTTATGTATTCTCTTATACTATAAGAGCACAATGGTGCACTTACTCGCTTCTCAATGATTACCCATAGTCTTATGGAAATTACTTTACGCCCCCTGGGTTCTGGAATTCCACAGCAATAGCTAAGGATAACACGTCTTTGTCGATTAGACATTTAGGCAAGTGCAGGCAATGTCTGTTACATTCCAAGGTGAACATTAACACGATTTTAGTCCTATTGTAATTACCTGCCCAGGAGAAATGCTAATGCCACACATATAAATGTGTGCTAGTGATTGGTATGATTTGTGTGTCCGGTAGTAACTGGATTGTTCTGATTAGGAAACTTAAAATTGGTTTATTGGCTGATTGATGAACCTTATTTGTGCTGTATAAGAATGACAGTGCAGGCAGACAATGGCGGAGAGATGGCTGTGGACATTAGTGCCATGGAGAGGAGGCTGGGACCTGCGCTCCAAAGCGCCTGGACAAGGTAGTCCTGCATGGTTTTGTGGGAGAGGAGAGTGGTAAAGAGAATTATGTGTACTGAGAAGACACATTGCTTATTTCTTTTTTGTCAGGATTCTATAATTAAAAAAATACTATACTTTGGTACAGCTTATAGGCATGCAAGCCCTTGGGACTGGATGAAATCTGGCGGGTAAACACGGTATAATGGATGTTGGTTGTGTAGCGTACAGGACTCCTATAGTAAATTTTTATATAATCACTGCAAAGGAATTGAAGCAAGTATTTCAATTTCTGGGACATCTCAGAGAGAATATATCTGGTATAACCCCTAACCATAAAATTTGACAGGTCTAGGTCAAATGTCACGGTGTAAGGTCAAAGGTCACAGGAGAGGGGGGGCAATAAAAATGTGTTGCTCGTTAATCATTGACAGGTGTAAAGCACTCAAGGATTGACTCAATAAGTTTAGTTTGTTGTAACTTAATGTTGGTAAGTGTAAGACAAAAAGGAGTTTATAGCTGTATGTAAAATTTTTCTTTTAAGTGTTGATGCTTTATTAGTGTGTTAGGGCATGGGTTGTTCAGAAAAAAATGTGAACACAGACACCCACACAGATACACACTTATAGACACACAATCACACACACATACATCTATACACAAACACACACAACCTATTTACCCTTTATATATACAGAGGCGCTGTAAGTTTCATGCAATTCATGCATGGCGGTGTGTTTGGGTTATTGTCATTCTGGAAGACCCATCCACAACCCATCTTCAATGGTCTTACTGAGGGAAGAAGGTTGTTGCCCAAATACGGTGCAGTCATTTTGTCCCCTTTATCAGAAAAGCACCCCAAAGCATGATGTTTCCATTTCCCTGCATCACGGTCGGGATGGTGTTCTTGGGATTTGTTCTTGGGATTGTACTAATCCTTATTCTTCCTCCAAACACTACAAGTGGAGTTTATACCAAAAAGGTCTATTTTGGTCTCATCTGACCCCATGACCTTCTCCCATGCCTCCTCTAGATCATCCAGATGGTCTTTGGCAAACTTCAGATGGGCCTAGACATGTGCTGGCTTGACCTTGCGCGGGCTGCAGGATTTTAATCCATGATGGTGTAGTGTGTTACTAATGGTGACCGTTAGGACTGTGGTCCCACCTGTGGTTCAGGTCATTGACCAGGTCCTCCCGTTTAGTTCTAGGCTGATTCCTCACCTTTCTCAGGATCATTGATACTCCACAAGGAAAGATCTTGCATGGAGCCCCAGTATGAGTGAGATTGACAGTCATCTTGAATTTCTTCCATTTTAATAATTGCGACAACAGTTGTTGCCTTCTCGCTAAGATGTTTGCCTATTGTCCTGTAGCCCATCCCAGCCTTGTGCAGGTCTACAATTTTGTCCCTAGTGTCCTTAGACAGCTCTTTGGTCTTGCCCATAGTGGAGAGGTTGGAGTCTGATTAAATGTGTGTGGACATGTGTCTTTTATGCAGGTAATGAGTTCAGATAGGTACAGTTAATACAGGTAAAGAGTGGAGGATAGGAGTTCTTCTTAAAGAATTCTTGCTGTTTGGTAGGTGATCAAAAACTTATTACATGCAATAAAATCAAAATTAATACAATGTGATTTTCTGGATGTTTTTTTTTTTAGATTCATTCTCTCACAGTTGAGGTGTACCTACGATGAAAAATACAGATCTCTCTGTTCTTTGTAGATGGGAAAACTTGAAATATCAGCAGTGTATCAAATACTTATTTGCCCCACTGTATGCACGTTTGATCTGCATTACAAATTTTTTTATCAAAGTCAAAACGGATCAGAACGAGCACATAGTGTTTTGTTACGGTAAATTCATAGCTAAACTACACTTCAGACCCACTAGACATTCGTTCCATCTGTAAAAACAAATTAATTAATTAATAAAAAATTATGGATACATTAATGCACGTTTGAAACCAGACTGATTTTTGATCGCGGCTACGGCCGCTTGTTCGTCCGCCCTGAAAAAATTTCAATCTACTTTGGCAGGATTTGCTACATTTTTTGAGCATCAAAATGTTCAATATTGGTTACTGGCTAGATTAATGTATAGCCGGTATTTTTCCAGTGCAGAAATTGGAGAGTTGATGCTTTAAGTTAACAGGTCTGGGTCAAATCTACTGGACTTGACTGGAGAAAGTTTTGTGAATAGTGTACAGACTTTAACTAATTTGTTAGATTGGACCTCTTTTTTACCAGAGCCCAACAAAATATTCTGAGCAGCTTCTCAGCAATAGATGTACCTCATCAGAGCAACAAAGTTTACAGAGAACCAAGTTTTCCTGTGCTGCATTACGTATCTCTCACCAAGATCTGCATTACAAATTTTTTGATCAAAGTCAAAACGGATCAGAACGAGCACATAGTGTTTTGTTACGGTAAATTCATAGCTAAACTACACTTCAGACCCACTAGACATTCGTTCCATCTGTAAAAACAAATTAATTAATTAATAAAAAATTATGGATACATTATGAACAAGTCACAAACCCAGAATCAAGACGGATCGGGCCTTGTATTGATTTTGCGTAAAAATTAAATGGACCACCGGGACGTCGACACACGAACCCGAATAAATGATGCAATGTGGATGGGGCAGATCCTGACAGATGGATCGACGGGCTTAAACAAAGTATAAAAAACTTTTCAGGATAAACTTTTACTAAACAGCATCGATCTGAGGATTTGAATGGTCCGTAGTAAAGCTGAATTTTCCTTGATGAAAGAAGGAAACACAAGTTTCATTTAGAAAATCATCAACGCTTCCCTTTTCATGAAGAAAGTATCCCTCTCACCACCTGTAAAACTGGGTCTTGTGCAAGCGCTTCTTAACGCCACCGCCAAGTATCCCATTGAAAGAGTTTGCATGAAAACCTTCAGTCTAGGTGCGGGAAACACATTTGTTTGGTTTTTAGGCCGTTACCTAAAACCATCATTTTCGGAATGGTAGACGACGCCTGAATCCAGAGCGGCGTACAAGAGTGCATTGAGTCTCTAGCAATGAATAAACCTACACTAGTACGCAAGATTATAAACTTAACGGGTTATACAATAGAAATCCATTTCATTTCAAACATTATGATACAGAGTTTGTAGCGCTCTATGTAGATGGTACTCAATATCCTGCAAAACCGTTTCAACCCGTCTTCCTGATCCGGCAACGAGTGGCCCACGAGTTCCATTCATTAATTTAGGCATCAGGAAAACAACTAAAGGATCAAGCGTTGGCAATCAATAGAGATTCGCATTCAATATGAATCCTGATGACGATTGCAGGCAGCATTTATCATTAATAAAGTCTGGGAATATGCAATTCTCCGACTCCGGCAGGCCGTTTTGAGAATGGTGAATCTAATAGTGTCTGTCACTTTCGATTGTATTTTAGAAATAAACAATCTAAGAACTATGGTAAAAGATTACCAGTAAAGTATGGATAGCGGATGTGATGGCCTATAATGAGTTGCCTACAGATACGTTGACAGTTTCCTGCTTTGTTCATTGTGAATATGCATCTGAGACATATGCCGGGCGAGAACTGCCTAGCTTTATGTCTTAACGATGAAACATCCGGAGAGTTTCTTGATTCGCATGGAAACCCACCAGATTATGAACACTTCCCTGATTCCAATTATTAAAAAAAAAGAACCCTGTACAAGTTTAAAATTTAACTTCAGCTTGTTGCGGACAACAATGTGTATTTTTTCTGTGTCACAGGAATAAAGGCAAATTTTTTAATCACAGTATGTCTAAGTATAGCAATGATTTATATAGAAAGGATAGTGTCTTTTGTGTAGAAAAAAAAATTCCCTAGAGTAATTAAAAAGCGATCCATTAGCTGTATACAATGTGTATCAATTGTAGCAAAACATTTGACAGACGATCAAATTTTAGGGTTATGGGTTATACCAGATATATTCTCTCCTATCTCTGTTGTAATCCCCTAAAAACTATAGGTTAAATGACAGCTGGAAGAAAGGCAAAATGTATTTTTATATATTGTATTTTCTGTTTTTTGAAAATACAAATCTAATTATGTGCTGGATTTTTTTTCAATCATTTTCTTGGTTTAGAGGAGGAACGCCGTGTAAGAGCCAATGACCGGGACTACAATGAGAAGTTCAATTACGCTGTAAGTTATTTTCCATCAGAGAGTTAAGATCGGTCAAATTAAACACAGTATGGTTTGTGAAAGCTTTAACAATGTTCTGGCAAATATTATACTGTATGATTGTATAAAGGCTATAGAAGGTATCGGTAATGTGAAAGTGAGAACAACCTGTGATGCAATTTACAATTAAAGGATCAGTGTTAAATCTAGAAACCTGTTCAATTTATTATGCCTCCAGAATGAAGGGAATTGTCTACAGATAATACAGTATTGGAAATCTACTGAATAAGCTATAACAATTAGTTACAGCAGTTATTAGGAAGTGTTTAATGAGAAACCAAGGGGAACTGTTCCCATTGCTTGTGTGTGCATTCAGGATTCCTGAATATCACAAAAAACTAAAACAAAAAGAAAACAAACAAAAGCTTGGTTTTATGCTTATCTTTAGAAAGTCTCACGTCAGGTGCCAGACTATGTATTGAACAAGACCCAAGTTTGCTAGAAAAGAAAGCCTGATCAGCTGGACTAATTGGAAGGATATGGTTTGCACTGATTAAATTAAAATAAAAAAGAACGTTGTCTAGATCAGATGGTCTCCAACATAGTTTGAGTGGCCTGGGCCAAAACCATCAATGTACAGTCCAAAACATCACTCCAAAACATTAGGGACGAAATTTTTTAATATTGGTCTGCACGAGTTCAGAAGGCATAGAAAAGCTGACCTAGCAGAAATGAATGCTCAAATGTTCCAACATGAAAATCCTAAACATGCAAAATCAAACAAGGTTTAATAAAAAACAAAAAACAAAACTGATTCATCTTGAACACCTGGGAGAAAGAAGTAGAGTGTAGTTTCTACAGCAAAGAATGACAGGATATCCTTTACAAATTTGTACTAAAGGGATATTCGGTATACTAAGGAATCTTAATGGTGGACAAAACATTAGAAGTTGCGCGGTTCGCAACACCTTTCCTATTTGACGTATGCCGGGGCCCACACTGGTTGGTGGCTTTCTGTCACTTCGAGGCTGGTGGCCAAGGAACTGTCTAGCTGAGCTGACCATTTGAGGGTGGTGGACTCGGTGTCGGCTGCAGCACTCCTCCTTGACCTGGTCTCGCTTCCTCCGCTGGAAAGTCTCCCTGGCATCATACCTCTCTTCCAGCACGGGGTTTCGGGACCACTGTAAGAAACTCACTGGTACCACACTGGAAGAAAAAGAGACCGGCATAGGTTTCTCTTTAGTGCCCAAACGAGTCTCTGAGCTGGTCTTTCTCCGGCACCCGCTCGTGCTCACTGCACGTTTGGCAACACTTCCACTTGGTGACTCTCTCTCTCCAAAGCTGCTGTCTCGCTCCTTTTCATCTGCGTCATCGGACTGAAAAAAGCGCACTGATTAGTCCCATCAGCTGCAGGTGTTTCCTACCGCTCATTCCGTTCGGCTATGCCTCCCGCTAAATCCACCGCTGGCACACTATTGTGCTTTTTCCAATCTTTTTTCCTGTTTGGAAAATATTACTAGTATAAAAAAAACATTTAAAATATTTGTGTTAATTCACCTGAAATAATTTGTTATTCTCTAAAATTTTAAGGATGAACAGGTTTCACTTTGTTCACTTTGGTTGTACTCATATATGACAATAAATCATGTCAACAGCATTTAACAGTGTTTATACACTGTGTTTATACAGTGTTCTGACATTTTGTTCTTTTCCAGGACAATCACATCAAGACAGCAAAGTATACCTTCTACACCTTTCTACCTATTAACTTGTTTGAGCAGTTTCAGCGGTTTGCCAATGCATACTTCCTAGTTCTGCTTATTCTGCAGGTATATGCTTGTTCTTAAATTAACTTTGTAATAACAACAGTGATTTTTAACCCTGGTCCTGATAGACACTGTGTAATCTGTTTTAAATGATTGTATTTGTTTAATTAGATAAATTGCTGTGCTCTTTCTGAGCTAATGCTTTTTTTTTATCCTTTGTTAATTAGCTAATCCCAGAGATCTCCTCTCTGTCCTGGTTCACCACTATTGTGCCTTTGGTGTTGGTACTGACAATCACTGCTGTAAAAGATGCTACTGATGACTATGTAAGCATCTGTTCTACATGCAGACATGCTGAGTTTTGTCATTTTGTTTCTTTCATTAATTGCTTACGTGCGCACATATTGGTGTTTATATGTGCACACTTATTATTAAAAGCTGTTGGACAGCGTTATGCTTTGGATTAAATTAGAATTCCATTTCACATCATTTCACAGCATTTTCACACAGCAGATAGATTGTTGCCTCACAGTTACAGGGTCCTTCATTCAGTTTTGAGTACGGCTTAATCTCTGTTTTAAACTCGCATGTTCTCCATGTTTCTTTATGGGTTTCCTTTCAATTTGGTTAACTTGCTTCAAAGTGTTTGCACAACTGTATGAGTGCACATTGGTTCCCATTTAAGATGAATTTCAGTCTCATGCTAGGAGTTCCTGGGAGAGGTTCGGAGGCACCACTGATGGTTACTGAATATAAATTAACATTAGTCATAATTCAACATATGATGAACTACAGTGCTTTTCACAGAATACCAAAATATTCTTATTATTGCAGATAAAAATATATACATTTTTAACCAATTTTTCTCTAAAACATTTTGTAGTACACTTTTATTGCACTTCCAGTATATGTGCCTTTAAGGTCTTCCTTAGCTGTATTGCATTTTTATTAGAAGCTGTTTATCATTTAAGTACCTCTTCCTTATCTGCCCTGAGTTATTTAGTAGTAATTTCTGCCTGCTGTTTTCCAGTTCCGCCATAAAAGTGATCAACAAGTCAACACACGCCAGTCTCAGGTACTCATCAAGGGAATGTAAGTCATCTTTTATTGATGCTCTTCATAACGAATAATAAACACAAAAGCTTCATGACTCTTAGGGGGAACTCCCCAGAGGAAATCTGTTATGTTTTTTTTTTTATTCTGCAGGCTACAAAATGAAAAATGGATGAATGTTAGAGTTGGAGACATTATAAAACTTGAAAACAACCAGTTTGTTGCTGTAAGTGTCTGTCTTTCAGAAATCTGCAATAAAAAAAGAAAAAAGAAAGGTCAATGCACTTTTCATTATGTTATATCGCACTTATGTCACATATAAATGGAATCAACACCTCTTTAGGTATTACTAAGAGCATTGCAAATGGGCCACTAACGTGTCTCTTATGCACTTACTTGATGATTGTCAGTGGCAGTGCCATTGTGGAAGCCTTACTAAAGTGCTTCATTGATTTACCCGTTCTACTCTCTGTCTTTTTTGTGGAATTAATCAATAGGCTGATCTGCTCCTGCTCTCCAGCAGTGAGCCCTATGGGCTGTGTTATATCGAGACAGCAGAGTTAGATGGGTAAGTGTATGCTAGCAAATCACAGTAATCATTGATGAAGGATTTAGAGTCTAATGTCTTTCAGCCTCTTTTTTATAGTTATTATACTCCCATCATCTGTGTAAAAAGGCTTCTCTATGGATTTTGGTTCTAACAGAGAGACGAACCTGAAGGTACGCCAAGCTCTGACTGTAACTTCAGACCTCGGAGCGGATGTTGCCAAGCTTGCAGAGTTCGATGGTATTTTAGAACATGAGTAGTGCACTTTACATCTTTACAGATGTACTTTCAAGCTGAGCTCGCACAAATCAGCTATTCACTTTCTTCCATTGATTAGATTTAGTCTCTGCCTATCACTGGCTACTGTATGCTTGATTTACTGTGAGGGCTTAGATTAGACTTCTAGATTTAACTGTAAAGTGCAGTAAATTACTGAAACATGGCTTAGATGTTTATGTGTATGTTTTTATATTTGTCATGTGTTCGAATACTAGCAAACATACTCTGTATTGTTTGTATGTATCTGACAGGTCACTGATTAAACATTGTGTATTGTTTTTAATCAGGAGAAGTTATATGTGAACCCCCTAATAATAAACTGGATAGATTCACTGGGACACTGTACTGGAAAGACAATAAGTATCCACTGGACAATGAGAAAATGTTGCTGAGAGGGTGCATGGTCAGAAACACAGAGTGGTGCTTTGGGCTGGTCATCTTTGCTGGTAATTTCTTTTTTGTGATCATTAAAGTACTTTTAAATGGCTTTATATCTACTCTCCAATGCAACCACACTGTATTTGGTGCTTTGGATTTATTTATTCATTTTTAATGAGTCATTAAAAAATGGTGGTGTGTGCCTAAAATGGAGTAAGCCTGCTCTTTTTTAATTCTTTATTGTTATTCGTAATGCACAATTGTTTTAATCACAAGGGCTCCAGACTAAGCTGATGCAGAACTGTGGGAGGACAAAATTTAAAAGAACCAGCATTGACAAGCTGATGAACACTTTAGTGCTGTGGGTGAGTACTTTACATGCTTTTGTCTGAGTTTATGTCGCATCTAAAATACTCCTAGTGCTAGACATGCGTTCATTTAATGTCTTTTTGTGCAAGCTGAAAGCTTGCAACAGATTTCTGAAAAGAAACAATAAACATTGCCATAAAGCCATTGCTCCTTCAAATGCAGGCTACAAGTGTAAGTGTGTTTTTGCCTTTAAGGAAAGGAAAGGTTGATATGGCTTCTATGCTTTACAGATCTTTGGATTCCTTATCTGCATGGGGATCATTCTGGCTATCGGGAACACCATCTGGGAAGAAAAAGTTGGAAAAAACTTCTTTGCATATCTGCTTTGGGATGAGCTACTAAGCAGTTCTGTCTTATCCGGATTCCTCACGTTCTGGTCTTACATTATCATTCTCAATACTGTTGTTCCCATCTCGCTTTATGTTAGGTAAGTTGAAGGGAGGCAGTGGTGTTTCAGGGATTAAGGGCTCTGGGCTGGTGATGCGAAGGTTGTTTATTCAAATACTGGCGTTGCACTTCAGGGCCTTAACTCTCATCTGTTCAGCTCAATAAACTGCTTTGGATGAAAGCATCTGCCAAAATGTAAATACTTAGAGTAAAGTGGCTTTGTTGTGTTTTAGAGCTACAGTTTTCACCTCTGGGATGCAGACATCATGTAGTCTATAAGGGGTACAGCATCCTCACAAATTCAAACAATCAAATAATCAAACAATGAAAAAAGCTTTAGATGTTTTATCCAGTTTGTTTCGGGCTAATTTCGATTCTTCTTCAAACTTTATTTAGTATTAGCAGATCTGTAAATGTTGGTCAAGCACCAAATTTCTCAGTCACTGTGTCCTAAAGATCAATCAGCAACTCCACCATAATGCTAGGCATATCTCTACCTCATTAAGCACTTTGATTACTGTTTATTTAAATCTATACCTAATTTTCTGTGTATGCACAAAATAATTGAGAGATGACAGATGCCATTTGCCAACAAAGGATAACATGCTAACACAGAAAGTCCTCTGGGATGAACTTAACCACTTAGCATATCTCAATAGTCACTTACATGTATAATAACTTAAATAATCATAATCAAAAAAGCATGCAACAAATACCCTCACCAATTTTCAAGGAACATCTGTTTACATTAAATTATCCAATTATCCAATCATGTGGCAGCAGTGAAATGTATTAAATCATATGAACAGACAATGGAGCGCTTCAGTTAATGTTCACATCAAGTACCAGCATGGAAAATGTGCTTTCAGTTACTTTGAATATGGCATGGTTGTTCATAATAAACAGGCTGTTTGAGTATTTAGGAAATTGCTGATATCCTGGGAATTTTAATGCGCATCCGTCTATAGAGTTTATACAGAATGGATTTATAACCACCACCAACAAAAATACAGCAAAGTAAGGAAAAGAGTATTGTTAGGAAAAAAATATGAGCGGTCAGAGGAGAATAACCAGACTATTTTGAGCTGACAAGAAGGTTACAATAATCAAAATAATCACTCTTTACCAGTGTGCTAAATAAAAACCATTTTCAGCAGGCACTGCTTATAGATCCTAGAAATGGATGGGATACAACAGCAGAAGACTACATCAGGTTCCAGTTCTTTCAGCTAAGAACAGAAATCTGAGGCTACAGTGAGCACCTGCTCACCAGAACTGACAATATTTCAGATTTCCTTCTATCCAGTTTTGCTCATGTATAATTATCTGCATGATTTATTGTTACTGACATGATCTGATGATTGGATAACTGCATAAATAAGCACATAATTTAAAAAAATCCTATTAAAGTGTCCAGTGAGTTTAAATGCACCGTTTTAATTAAAACAGAACTATGAATCTCTGCAGTGTTGAGGTACTGCGCCTGGGCCATAGTTACTTCATAAACTGGGACCGCAAGATGTACTACAGGACATCTCCAGCTGAGGCGAGAACCACCACCCTGAACGAGGAGCTGGGCCAAGTGGAGTTTATCTTTTCAGATAAAACTGGAACCCTAACTCAGAACATTATGGTCTTCAATAAATGCTCCATCAATGGCAGGACATATGGTGAGTGTATGCATTCAGATTTTATATTCCACTCTCACACAAGTAAATTTACCTTTTTTATTTAAACAGTCATGCATTACTGTATTTATTTATCCATGTGTAGGAAATGTATACGATGAGTTTGGACACAAAGTGGACATCACGGAGGTACATTTGACAACGTAAAACAATTTGCGCTCAAAATATATAACAGTTTAGGGCAGTAAAGCACTGAAGTGACATTGAATCAGCCTGCATTGTTACTCACTGTTTAGAAAACACCATGTGTGGATTTCTCCTTCAACCCTTTAATGGACAAGAAGTTTCGTTTCTATGACAGCAGCCTGGTAGAGGCTATTAAACTGGAGGATCCGCTGGTGCAGGAGTTTTTTAGGTTGCTTGCTCTGTGCCATACAGTCATGCCTGAAGAGCGGAGTGAAGGTAAACTCATGCTCAACAAAGATTTGTTTCTGTTACTATTTGTTAGTATGCTTGTTCTTTTAGTTTATATAATAAAACTTGGTGAAAGAGAGCCTTGTAGTAGAGACCAGGACGGATTTTTTAGTCCCACTCTTGCAAAAAATATGTAATTTTCTCTCGCCCACAAAAGCCCACAGGTAAAACATAGAAGTAGTATTATTTTCAATGCAACTGCTTCTTCCCACTACTCTGCCTTTTTTTTTTTTTTTTGGTTCCCTTTTGTTTTATTTCAGTTTGACTTTTAGTGTAAATGATGAACATGGACATAAACAAGGAACTTTTAAGAACATATAACAACAACTAAAATGATATAAAAAACAACAGGCCACTGTTTTCTTGTTTTGTATGTTCCTTTCTTTAATAACGAAGTAATATCTATAGCACTCAGCGATTCACCTCTGCCATGGTGAGGGATGGGGAGGAATGCATAAGGAAGGGCATCCAGTGTAAAACATGTGCCAATTTAAATATACCGATCTCGAACCAGAATTTCATACAGGATCGGTCGAGGCCCGGTTTACCAATGACCAGGTATTGTGCTATTGTTGTATTACCGGTGGAAATTGGGCTAATGTTGGAAGATGTCTACGGAGTCAGCAGGGGAAGGAGAAGTGAAGGAAAGAGTGAAGGTTAGGGTTGGCACTTTAAATGTCGGTACTGTAAATGGTAAAGGGAGAGAGGTAGCTGATATAATGAGGGGCAGTGAAAGGTAGATATGTTGTGTGTTTAGGAGACCAAGTGGAAAGGGAGTAAGGCCAAGAAAATTGGAGGTTGATTTATCCTGTTCTATCATGGTGTGGATGGAAAGAGAAATGGTGTAGGGTTGAAGGAATAATACAGTAAGAGTGTAGTGGAGGTGAAGAGAGATTCTGCTAGGTTTCTATAGGATAGTTGAAAGAGTGATGATAAATGTCATCAGTGGCTATGCTCCACAAATGGGTTGTGAGATGGAGGAGAAGGAAAAATTCTGACGAATAGGAGTGGAGGAAGGTGCTCACAGGTGGACTATGTTCTATGCATCAGATGCAACCTGAAAGAGATTGGAGACTGTAAGGTGTTGGCAGGGGACAATGTAGCTATACAGCATCGGATGGTGATCTGTAGGATGGCTTTGGAGGTAAAGAATGAGAAGGAAAGTGAAGACTGAAAAAAAAGAATAAGATGGTGGAAACTGAAGGAGGAAGACTGTAGTGTAAGGTTCAGGGAAGAGGTCCGACGGGGCACGGTGGTGGTAGAATGAGGAAGTGCAGGAAAGCATAAGTAGGAAGAGGTTGGCAAAACAGAATTGGGATCGAAAGAGAGATGAAGCAGGTGAAGAGGGATGTGGCGAACGCTAAGGAAGAGGCATATGAGAAGCTGTATGAGAAGTTGGACACCAAGAAAGGAAGATGGAAATTTGTTGACTGGTGAGGAGAGTGTGTTGAGAAAATGAAGGGAGTATTTTAAGCAGCCTATGAACGAGGAAAATGAGAGAGAGAGAAAGTTGGATGGTGTGTAGAAAGTGAAGCAGAAAGTGGATAGAATTAGTAAGGAGGAAGTGAGAATAGCTATTAAGAGGATAAAAATTGAAAGTCGGTTGGACCAGATGCCATATCAGTAGAAGCATTGGGATGTTTAGGAGAGATGGCAGGGGAGTTTTAAACCAGATCAGTTACCAAGATTTTGGAAGGTGAGAGGATGCCTGAGGAATGGAGAAGGAGTGTGCTGGTACTTATTTTTAAGAATAAACGTGATGTGCAGACCTGCAGTAACTAAAGGGGGGAAGAGTTGACCAGTCACACCATTAAGTTATGTGAAAGAGTAGTGGAAGTCAGGCTGAGGGAAAAGGTGACCATCTGTGAGCAACAGTATGGTTTCATGCCAAGGAAGAGCACCACAGTCGCATTATTTGCTTTGAGAATGTTGATGGAGAAGTATAGAAAATGTCAGAAGCAGTTGCATTGTGTGTCTGTGGATTTAGAGAAATCGTATGACAGGGTGGAGAGAGGAGTTGTGGTATTGTATGAGGAAGTCAGGTGTCGCAGACAAGTATGTGAGGGTGATGCAGGACATGTATGTATGAGGACAGTGTGACAGCAATGAAGTGTGCAGTAGGAACGACAGACTGGTTTAATGTGGAGGTTGGATTGCAGCAAGGATCAGCTCTGAGCCCTTTCCTGATTAAAGTGGTGATGGGCAGGTTAACGGACAAGGTCAGACAGGTTTGCAGATGATATTGTGATTTGTGGCGAGAGTAGGGAGCAGGTTGAGAAGAGGTGGAGAGCAGCCTGGAGAGGTGGCGTTACGCACTGGAGAGAAGGGGAATGAAAGTCAGTAGGAGTAAGACAGAGTACCTGTGTGTGAATGAGATGAGATGTGCATGAGGACAGTGGAGTGGTGTGGTTGCAGGGAGAAGAGGTGGAGAAGGTGGAGGAGTTCAGGTACCTGGGGTCAAAAGTGCAAAATAATGGAGAGTGTGTTAGAAAAGTGAAGAAAAGAGTGAAGGCAGGTGGAAGTGGGTGGAGAAGTGGCAGGAGTGATTTGTGATAGAAGGGTATCTAAAAGAGTGAAAGGGAAAGTTTATGATTGTGGTGAGACCTGTGATGTTGTATGGTTTAGAGACAGTGGAATTAAGTAAAAGACAGGAGGTGGAGCTGGAGGTGGCTCAAGATGTTGAGATTTTTATTGCCAGTGACAAGGATGGACAGGATTAGAAATAAGTTTATTAAAGAGACAGCACATGTAGGACATTTTGGGTACAAAGTGAGAGAGGCCCGATTGAGATGGTTTTAGGTAGGAGAATGCTGAATATGGAGCTGCCAGGAAAGAGGAGAAGAGGAAGGCCACTGAGGAGGTTTATGGATATGGTGAGGGAAGACATGCAGGTATTTGGTTTGAAAGAGGCAGATATCGAGGACAGGGGGGTATAAAGATGGATGATTTGCTGTGGCGACCCTTAATGGGAACAGTCAAAAGAAGAAGAAGAAGCTCTAGTAGTCTACCGCGCATGAACCAGGCAAGAGTTCGCTTCCGACATTGTGCCTGTAAATAATTTTATTTTATTTTACTTGCCATTGTTGCTTTTGTGCAGTACATACATAACAGTTTATCTGTTTTATTGTTAGTTACTTATTAATAATATATTTTTTAAAATATATATTTAAAGACCATTTTGCGAGAGTCGCGCAAATTATTTTATTCTTCCAAAACCCACACACACAAGTATTTCCCCACCGCACATGCATTCACCCATCAAAGTGCTGGCCCCTACCTTGCAGTACTTCAGCTATTTATTGAGACTGTTGCTTCAATTAAACCTTTTGTACCTTTATGTTCATTAGGGGAGCTGGTGTATCAGGCTCAATCACCAGATGAAGGAGCCTTGGTTACTGCAGCTCGCAATTTTGGCTTTGTATTTCGAGCCAGAACACCAGAGACCATTACCCTGTATGAGATGGGCCAACCTGCCACCTACCAGCTTCTTGCTATACTCGATTTCAACAATGTCCGGAAAAGAATGAGTGTTATTGGTAAGCTTTGTTTCATTTAAATTTTTAATTTCAACTTTTGTATTAATTGCTGGACTACTGCTGACTAACTGAATCACATTGTCAAAATGCATGTGTGGAAGTCACTCCCGACAGCATTTACATCAAAATTAAGGAAACACTATTTACCAGTTAGACACATTTTTTTTCATAATATAAGGAGATTAGGATACAAATAAGGCTTAGGCAAATAAGTTTCAGCTGTGACGCATCAGCCTTCTGACTCAAATGTTTGCAGAATACTGGCATTATTTGGGGCAGCATGTTGGCACACAACATATCATTGCTGCCTTACAGTTTTTCAGAGTTTTGCATGCATTCTTCATTTTATTTTTTTCCCACTGGGTTCTCTGACTTTCTCCCTTGTCCTAGATGCCTACTTGTAGTGTATAGTATGTAAATGGTATATGACCCACCTCAGCGCTGATCTGGATAAAACTGTTACTGAATATGATAACTTAGTTTAAATTTTCAGATTTTGAAATGAGATCTGTCTCATTTGGGTTTTATTTGTGAATGAGAAAAGTTAACCTGAAACTCACAGAAATGTAAGGGAATGCTATAAATGTAATGCTGTAATGTAATTATGTTTTACTCAATAACTGTAAGGAATCATATCCAAAAATTACATTTGATCAAATATCTGCTATCCGGGTCAACCAGCATTTTTTAAATCATTGTATAAGAATATATTATGTCTTACTTTGTCTTTGATCCAACAGAAATGTTTGTCTAATCTTGTTATATATAAAGCTTGACATATTTTGTGTTACTTCATGGGTTGGTACTTTGTAGTATTAGATGTGACAGTGTGTACACAGTATAATGGTCAGTCCTTTCTTTAATACAGTGAGAAATCCAAAGGGGCAACTGAAGCTTTACTCTAAAGGAGCTGACACAATAATATTTGACAGGCTAGACCCAACCAATGAGGACCTTATGTACACTACCTCAGAGCAACTTAATGTGAGTTCATTCCAGTGGATTTTTTTTTTACTTTACCTTCTGAACACTATCCATCTAAACATTATGTAATGTTCACAGAGCTTATTTATAATGATTTTCTTTGTTCTTTTATATTTCATATCAGTACCTAACCACAAAATCTCACAGGTTTCTTAAAACTGATTAGGATAAAAAAAAAAAAAATCAGACTTGCTTTAAAACTGTGGTATGTTTTAACACAGACTCTCACTCACTTCATTTCATTGTGTGGTTTCTCAAAGAGAAATAAGTCTCCATTTACTTCCATGTGGAATCTATATTTAATGCTGCACAAGCAGAAAATGAATAACAATTAGGCTCTATAGAGCCATAAAACCAGAAAATTTAATATACAGATGTTGTACGTTGAGTTATTCCATGACACTTACTGTGGTAAAATCATATCAAATTATTCTAAATATTTTGGATCAAATATTTATTTTTTGTTTGATTGTAAAATTTCTGTCATTATACTAAAGTGATATGGCCCCCTAAATTTGTCTTTGTTTGAAGGAGTTTGCTGGGGATGGTTTGAGGACGTTAGCTTTGGCCTGTAAAGATTTGGATGAGGACATGTTTGATGAGTGGATGAAGAAGCTCCTGTTTGCCAGCACAGCATTGGAGAACAGAGAAGAGAGGGTTGGGGATCTTTACGAGGAGATTGAACAGGGTTTAACGGTAAGAGCTGTGTGAGTGGGTCTATGTGATACATATTTCTGATGCAGCTCAATATACTTATACTTACAGTATAAGTATAAAGACTGATGACAAACTTACTCGAATAAGTTAATATTAAAGTCTTGGAGCTGCATGTACAGTTCCTCAATGCACCTTTACAATGATTCTAAACATCAATGGAGTTTTACTAGAGGGATTACCATCATTCCTTCTAAGTATATAAATAGTGTTTAGATGATGGTGATTGATAGCACTGTCTTGGTTTGAGATCTGTTAAATGCGAAGGTCACGGCATATGATTTACATCATGCTTATACTCGTAACACAATGAGTCATTTTGGAAGAGACTTTTCCCATTGGCATAGAACCGTTTCTTTGGAAAGAAATACAAAGAAAACTTTGCATTGTTTTGCAGTATTGCTTTGACTCCAGTCTAAAGTGGATTCACTATATATTTCTGAAAAATAGCCCTATATTATAACATCGCTAATTTATTTTTCTATAATTTGTTATCTATCCTCATATGCATGACATAAAATGAAAATCTGTCTTATGCTGTGTCTTTTCGTTTCCATAAGCTTCTTGGAGCTACAGCCATAGAAGACAAATTGCAGGAAGGAGTGCCAGAAACTATTAGCTGTTTGACCCTGGCCAATATTAAGATCTGGGTTCTCACTGGGGACAAACTGGGTGAGCAGCATCAATGGATAAATTGTTATAGATTCTTATGCAGCAGTGTTGTAATAGTCACAGTAGCTAACAGTTTTAAGTTGTTTCTTTTGCTTTAGAGACCGCAATGAATATCGGATACTCTTGTAACATGTTGCGAGATGACATGAATGAGGTGTTTATAATCTCAGGTCACACCACGCTTGAGGTTCAGCAGGAGCTGAGGTAATTCAAGTGTAACTATTAATTAAAAAAATACATTAATGAAATTATTTCAGTTTGTTAATGCTGACTCGTTTGTTTGTTTCGGGTCAGAAATGCCAAAGAAAGAATTATGGGTCCTGACAAAGAGAGGTTTGCCAGCAGCCAAGAATTAAAAAAGACTGATATGTATGCCAGTGACTCTGTGTTTGAGGAAACCATTATTGCAGAATATGCACTTATCATTAATGGACACAGCTTGGTAAGAAGACTTGTCTAATATTTTTGTCATAAAAAAGCAACATACAGTGTCTCACAAAAGTGAGAACACCCCTCATATTTTAGCAACCATTTTAGTGTATCTCCTTAAGGGACAATAGTATAGAAATGAAACTTGGATTTATTTTAGAGTAGTAAATGTCTATCATGTATAGCAGTACAGACTTACTGTCCTCTGTAAATAACTCAACATACAGATATTATTGTCAACTGGCAGCAAAAACGAGTACACCCTAAGTGATAACAGCTGTACATCGTTCACCATGCAAAGCCACATGTCCTATTCATCATGTTCATGTTTTTGTCTGCTTGACAGGACTATACAAATTTGTGTATATTTTATTAGAGCAGTTAAAATGTGGTGCTTTTGAGTACAATTCTCTCATACTGACCACCGGATGTTCAACTTGCACTTGGCAAAGATTCTCCAAGTATATGAGAATTTGAATTGTTGCTCTCCACAAAGATGGCTTAGGCTATAAAAAGGTCGGTAACATCCTGAAACTGAGTTATATTACAGTGGCCAGGGATATACAGAGGTTTTTCAAGACAGGTTTCACTCAGAACAGGCCTCACAAGGGTCCATCAAAGAAGTTAAGTTTATGTGCTGTGTGTCAGATGCAGAAGCTGGCTTCAAAAAACAGACCTATGAGTGCTTCCAGCATTGCTTTAGATGTTGTGGAAGTAGAAGGTTTGCTTATCAGTGCTTAGACCATACGCCACACACTGCAACAAGTCGGTTTGCATGGCGTCCTGGTGGGGAGCACCAAGAAAATATTTTTCTGCCTACAGTCAGGCATTGTGGTGGTAGCATTATGCTGCAATAGTGCTGCTGGACAATTAAGGCAGTGCTACATCACAATGGTGCTCACACAAAATATTGACACTTTGGACACAGTTTTGACTTGTTCACGTAGGGTGTAGTCACATTTCTTGGCAGTTATTTTGACAATAATGGCTGTATGTTGAGTTATTTTTAGAGGACAGTCAAATCTGTATTACTATACAAGCTGCACATTGACCACTCAATTTTCAATTTGTATTTTTATAGTATTGTCCCTTGAGAAGATATACTGAAATGGTTGCTGAACTAATTTTTTTTTACTCACTTTTGTGAGCTACTGTAATAAGAAATGACTGCATGTCTCCCCAATTTAAAACAAATAAATAAATAGGAAAGATGCTGCTTCATTCTTTGTTTTTCTATTTCTGTTGTCTCTGAATATCTTAAATTAGCCTTCAGGTAAGTATTCTGTTTAAAATCCTGTCTTCTGAATACATGTAATTTTTGTGAAGGGGAAAATCTCAGATGGTGCTCTTGATGGAATTTTGTGATGCATGCTAATCCAGTTTACATTTATGAAAGTCTGTGGTTTTCAGAACTCTAGCTAACATAAAACTTTAAAATTCAATTATGCAAAGAGTTTTCCCAGGCTGCCACACATTTGTAATTACAGACAAATAAATATATGTGAGTGAACTCCCTGAAGCAATATAATAGCCTTGTGGTTAGCTAGTCATTACAGATACCATGCTGGGCATAGTAGTGTTGAATCCCAAGTCTCACAGCAACCTGATCTGGTCTATAGGCTCATGCACTGGAAGCAGACATGGAGCGGATCCTGTTGGAAGTGGCCTGCTTATGTAAGACTGTGATCTGCTGTAGAGTAACTCCTCTGCAGAAAGCTCAGGTGGTGGAGCTGGTCAAGAGGCATAAAAGAGTGGTAACCCTGGCCATCGGTGATGGAGCCAATGATGTCAGCATGATCAAGAGTGAGACTGTGTTTTTGGTTTACTTGAATTTAAGTCACTGTAGTCACATTTGCTTGACTTGTTAACATGTGGCATGATTGGTGAATGGATCTGCATATCTGTAAAATTAGACAATTACAAAATTAATAGAAAGTGACTTTGCATAAATTCTGTAATGTTTGTCTTATGGTTCAGATCATAAAACACAGATTGAATCTAAGCTCTGTATGTTTAAAGAGTATAACATGTCTATTCAGAAGTGTCATGTTTGAAGAAGTGGTTACCTAGGTGATCTGTGGTGAAATTCTGTTCTCTGCAGCGGCCCACATTGGTGTGGGCATCAGTGGGCAGGAGGGCATGCAGGCTGTCCTGGCTTCGGACTACTCCTTCGCACAGTTTCGCTACCTGCAGCGCCTTCTGCTGGTCCATGGTCGTTGGTCCTACTACCGCATGTGCAACTTCCTCTGCTACTTCTTCTACAAAAACTTTGCTTTCACACTGGTACATTTCTGGTTCGGGTTTCTGTGTGGTTTCTCTGCACAAGTAAGTCTATAATCTTTCCAATAAATGCTGATACAATATTAACAATACAATGCTGCATTGTCACTTCTGTGTATTTTGCACTGCTTTATTTTCTGTTTTTTTAGTATTTTGCACTGCTTATCCACTACACAATTTTATACCATCCATAACTCTTATCTCTGCACTACTGTATATTTCAGCCATATTTATTCTGTATATACTGTATCATATATACATTCATACTATTACATAACTATAGCATGGCATTTGAGTATATTATCTTCTGACATGTCTATTGAGTAAAAGACAGGAGGTAGAGGTGGCAGAGTTGAAGATGTTGAGATTTTTACTGGGAGTGACAAGGATGGACAGAATTAGAAACGAGTTTATCAGAGGGACAGCACATGTAGGACGTTTTGGGGACAAAGTGACAGAGGTACAATTGAGATGGTTTGGACATGTGTAGAGAAGGGACATTGGGTATATCAGTAGGAGAATACTGAGGATGGAGCCACCAGAAAGGAGAAATAGAGTGCCTCTAAAAGATGCAGATGTAGAGGACAGTGTAGTATGGAGACTGATGATCTGCTGTTGGATATGGGAGCCAAAAGAAGAAGATCTTCTGACATGTCTATCTATGCATAATCATTGCACAGTATATTGTATATTACTAGGTATACCATATATTACCTACTGCACCTTCTGTATATTATTTACCCTCACCCCTGTATATATTACCTTATACCCTATTTATCTTACTTATACCATTTATGCACCTATAGTTGCTAACTGCATTTCATTAGCGCTGTACCTTGCACAATGATAATTAAGTTGAATCAGATTTAATTCAAATATATCACAAAAAATATGTGCAGTATAAATGCGTTTTTTAATTGTTTTATATTATAGACCGTGTATGACCAGTGGTTCATCACCCTCTTCAACATAGTCTACACATCTTTGCCTGTTCTTGCAATGGGTTTGTTTGACCAGGTCAGAAATCTACAGTCAAAATATATTCCCATAGTTACAGAATCTTTAAGTGAAGATGTTTTTTTCCCTTTGCTTTCTGACAGGATGTGAATGAGCAGTACAGTCTGCGTTACCCCAACCTGTACCAGCCTGGGCAGCTCAATCTCCTGTTTAACAAGCGGAAGTTCTTCATGTGCACCATCCAGGGCATCTATACTTCATTTGTGCTCTTCTTCATTCCCTATGGGGCTTTCCTGTGTGCTGTGCGAGATGACGGCTCTCACATATCTGATCAGCAATCTTTCGCTGTTACTATAGCAACCTCACTGGTCATCGTGGTTAGCGTCCAGGTGACAATATTTTCTGTTGCTTATATTAGATGTATTACACATACATATATGTATTTTGTAGTAGGTTTATAGTAAGTGCTACAGTGTATGACTATACTTGGATTTAAAAAAAGATGTGTTAAGCCGCATTTTCTCAATCTGTAACAAATGATGAACCAGTATTGGTAAATTTAGTGTTATTTAGGTGTGTCTAGTCCAGTGGTTTTCAAACTTTTTTCCGCCATTGCCCAATCTAGAGGGGGTGGATTTCCAAGTCCCAACTGTCCTCAGTCACCAAAAAAGAAAAAATCCTAATAGAATTCTTCAAGTTTATTCTCAATGTCTAATTTATTGAAAAATCAAGTTCCAAATCAGTAACACTAAATAGCATCAAATTCAAAAACAGAAAATAAAAGTGTTAGGTACTCAAACTGATGTTGTTTTAATGCACTTGCATCGATTGTTTGTGGCTACTTTGAGTGTAGGAACTTTATTTTTTTGAGAAAATAGAGAAAATCATTAATGAAGATAAATAAAGAAAAAATATAAATAAATTTAAGCTAAGTCAACCTAACATTTTTTATGACAACCACCAGGGATTAATTTAAACTGTCATTTACAGGGTCAGCATTATTGATATAAATCAAGATTTAGCAAGTCCACACATAACTCAAATATATTACATGTGTCAGAAGGTTGCTGTCAGATAGTTTGCTGTTCGTGTGCTGAGTTTGTCTCTGAGTGTAAAGTCTCGCTTTCAGATTGGTCTTGACACAAACTACTGGACTGCAGTGAACCACTTCTTCATAGGTGGTAGTCTGGCAATGTACTTTGCTATACTGTTTGCAATGAACAGTGATGGAATCTTCTGGATTTTTCCAAACCAGTTTCCATTTGTAGGTGAGTGCAACACAACAGCACTCTTACAGTATACTCTGACACTGTTACTCAGAGTAACATGGTCTGTTGTTATGTTCCATGTTTAAATTGCTAACATGCCAATTCGAGAGTGCTGGAAAGATCAGTGACATGATGTGTTTGTTTTGTTCTAGGCACTGCACCTAACTCTTTAAATCAAAAAAGTGTGTGGCTTGTCATTCTCCTTGTGACAGTGGTGTGTATAATGCCAGTTGTGGCTATACGCTTTCTCAGGACAGACCTAAATCCTACACAAACTGACAAAGCAAGTATATGACATTTAAATACCTAACTTCCAAGTTTGGTGTTTTAGTCTGGAACATGCAAAAGTGAGTGCTGTCCTGTCCTCTCGTGTACAGGTGCGTTTGCTCCAGCAGGCCAGCAGGAGGCAGGGGCCTCAGGAGCAGAATCTGAGACGAGTGCGCAGGACCAGTTCCCGCCGCTCTGCCTACGCCTTCGCCCACCAGCAAGGATATGGAGAGCTTATTACCTCTGGCAAAAACATGAAGGTCACCACATCCTCCACTTCAGGATTCCCTGGCTCATCTCCACAGAGAATCAAAAGCAGTACCAGTTGGGTGGACGACATAGCACAAACGGAAACGGACATAAACCATACAGGAGCTGCTGAAGAGACTATGATTTCAGAAGCTGCTGAAGAGACTATGAATTCTGGAGTTACCAAGCAGCCCAGACATGGGAGCAAGCAAAGCCTAGAGACACTCTATTCAAAATAAATGACTGGCAGACAATACAAGATGCAGGGTGGGCTAAAAAAATCGCAGCTCAGTAAAGGTAAGGCTCTTTAGTCACGTTCAAAAGCAGGGAGAAGCACTAAGTGAACTTGTTGGTACTCTATAAAAAGGTACAGTATGACATATGGTTAGTATCTCAATTGTTCATATCATCCCAGCATGATATAAAACACAGAACACTCAAGGCATGCTCATGCACAGCCTTTCAGGAAGCAGTTCTGGGTGGGCAAACAGCAGAAGACATGCACAAGTGGTGGCTCTAAAAGAAAAGCAGCATTGCACAGGAGAGACTCCAAAGAGCAAGCATAATGAAGCACATATGAGTCCTTATCTTTATCAACTAATTCCCTTGTTCAGGCAAATGCACTCCGTTCTCTTGCTGCACTTTCATTTAATTGATTACATTTCCCTGACTGTCCAAGACAAGCATGCAAATGGAGAAATGTTGTTTCAGACAGCCACCTTTTTTTGAGGGAATTTCTACAAAGATCTTTCATATGCTTCCAGTGTATTGCAGAGCAAACGAGTTCATGGTGTGCTTAATTTCAATGCAATTATCCGAGGTACTGGTAAACCGCAGTTCTCTCAGGATGAACGATTTATAATTAGCTTCAACGATATCACCAACTTGGATGTATTTGCACACACAAACAGTCTCACAGTTAGGAGTGCATTTGAAAGCAATTATTTTATCTAAGACAGGGTTGAAGGAGTTTACATGTACTGATACAATAATACCTCTATTTAAATAATTGTAATGCTCATTTGCTCATTTTCAAATCATTTCCAACTTTGCTCTATGATTTTTAGCGTACATCGGATGCAGTAAAGGTTTAGCAAAGGTTTTCGCTTAAAAATTAGATTAAGAGCGAATCATCCAAGATTAGTAAACAAAAATAAGCCCCATGCCTTTACTGTAATATAGATTTTAAATAAACTGCACAATTTACATTTTAAATCAGAAATGAAGATTGCCTGTAAATTATTATTAGCATCGTTAGAGCACCACATTTGCTGAAGGATCCGCTACTGGTTCTGCTATTAAGGGAACAAAAGCACAACCCCACCACCATTTTTAGGCAACAAACCATGCTATATGGGCACGCACCATTTATTTCTCATTATAACTCTGTAGCGTGCATATATCATGTTGTAGTTGACATCGGGTTTGCATGCAGTTGGCAAAATGATAAAAAGAGTAAAAGGTTATAGTATAGAGGCTACACAGCTGTGCCTTTCATCCCCCTCCACCGACAGGTAAAGCTTTTACTGTGTACAGGAACAACACTGTCTACAGAAAGGGTGACAAATTGGGCATTTGTTTCACTGTCCTTTTACAAAAGGAAATATTTGTGCCTTTTTGATTTCAGAAAAAATAGAAAGCATATTTTGTCCAGTATTTATCTCTCTGCCATCAAGGCCTTGTTTGTGTTTTGTTTTTCATGTTACAGAATCTCCAAATACCTGATGTACAAAATACTGTTTAGTTCAACATGTTACAGTAAGATGTATTTTTTATTATTATATTTGAAAACTATGAACACTATAGGGACTTTTTATTATATTGATGTACAGTTTGCCTTGTTTCATTTAACACATGTTATGAATGTATCAAAGGATTTCCTGCTGTGAATTTTGTCAACAAATACAATGCAAATTGTTTATGGTTTTTATTTATATGCATGGATTTTTTTACAATTAATTTCACTTTTTATATGATGCACATAAAATGTCCATTCTAAAAAGCTCAGTGCATCTCTGTGATCTGTGATATTACTTAGTGTTTATTAACTTCAGGGTGCATCAGAACACAAAGTTTTGAATTCATAGGCAATGCATTAATGTTGAGAGTGATATTCTGTGAGTTAGTTGGTGTACAATAGCAACCACCATTACTGCATAAACTATGCGGAAGCTACACATAAGGAAACACAGCAGGCTTCATCAATATCCTAAATCCAGGCTCAATCAAATTTCCTTAAATCAGACATACAGTTTTTCCCTTTGAAGATTAGAGGCAGTAAATTTGATATTTTGATCATGATAGAAAAAAAAAAAAAGAATATTATATATCTTTACCATGTTTTATTCTTCTGTAAAAATAGCTGCTCCTCCCCCTGGCCTTGAATATCTTTAATCCAGGCTCAATCAAATTTCATTAAATCAGACATACAGTTTTTCCCTTTGAAGATTAGAGGCAGTAAATTTGATATTTTGATCATGATAGAAAAAAAAAAAAAGAATATTATATATCTTTACCATGTTTTATTCTTCTGTAAAAATAGCTGCTCCTCCCCCTGGCCTTGTTACAAAAAGGCTCTGCTTTACCAGGGCTGCTCGTCGAGCATCAGGCATGTAGTAGCGCTCTTTCACTGTCCGAAGAAAAGAATCCCTCTTTTCGCTGGGTACCATGGAAACAGCACAGCCTCCCCATCCAGCGCCGGTTAACCTAGAGCCCAGGGCACCTGCCTCCCTGTGAAGAACACCATATCAATATTAGTCAATACTACAGTGTTCAATCACAACACTAACTAATCAATAGCATTGGGTGTGGAGTATGTTACACTATAAACAGCACTATGCACATTTCAAAAGATGATATATATATATAAAATAAACGGGGGAGTATTTGTCCCAGATCTAGTCACACCATCCTGTCATCTGAAGCATATCCAAGAATATAACGATATTTAACAAAATACTATGAAATGTGCTATTTACACAGGATGCAACAGAAATAATATGAGATGGCTTAATACGTTGGGTTACAAATATTTGTTTCACACTCTGTAAAATATAAGATATCCAACGCAAAACCAAAATAATCCTGTTAAGTTTACAAACCAACGAACCAGGCCAGAATTTATTTTCTTATGTTCAATATTTCCTATTAGTTAGTCTTTTTTTGTCCGTTTTTAACACATTTATAATTAAATCAGTCTTTGACCCTACCACCCCATGTGACATGAGATTTTTTCTTTTACTTACCGACAAATATCCACCAGCTGGTCCAGCTCTGGGCAGCTACACTCATACAAGTCTCTGCAGCTAGTATGGCTTTGGTTCATTAGCTTACCAAGCTGCAGAACAGCATCAGCAGGTGCAGAATCGCACACAGCCTTGAACTGCAGGACTCGTGCCGCTTCGCTGTACACATGCCTGGCCCGCTGGTACAGCCTGAATTGAGTCACTGAAGTAAGAAGAGAAACAGGGACATTTGTATTTGATTCAATAATGCAAATAGAAGGTTCAGATGGTGGTCCAGATTCTAATATACACTATAAGCCGTATATGCATTACCATGCTGTGTGTTTGCACTGAGGATATTGTCACATAACTGCTGAGTGGTAATTTCCAGAATCTTGCAAATTTCTTCACTGCTGTAGGGTTTAGAGTGAAGACCTTCCTCCACCAAATCCAGCATCTTCTCCAGACTTGAGCCCAGTTGTGTCTGAAGTTCTCCCAACTTTTGCAGACTACCCCAATCCAAACCTCTGGTTTTAGCCAGAATCTGTGAACAGAATGATGATCT
This sequence comes from Silurus asotus, assembly GCA_024362625.1. Taxonomy (NCBI): domain Eukaryota; kingdom Metazoa; phylum Chordata; class Actinopteri; order Siluriformes; family Siluridae; genus Silurus; species Silurus asotus. The sequence continues at coordinate 8,877,961 of MU551526.1, forward strand.
TGTTTTAGGACATTTAGACAAGAGGAACTATGAGAGTTGAAGCTGTAGCCCTCAGAGAATAGGGACACACCTTATTAACTTTTACTTTGTCTAATAAAAAGTTCTACAAAGTATGTAGAGATAATTTAGTTTCTCAATCAAAATGAGTACAATAAAATGCAGTGCAGTATAATGAGCTCCTTACCTTCGTAGCAATGCGGCATTCCACCACTCTAATGTTGAAGTGTGACGTGGCTGCCTTGTTCATCTCCACACAACTGTTGGCAATCACAAAGACAGCACCAGCTGGGAGCTTCACATCCTTACTCCTCAGGGGATTAAACTCGATCAGCTTTGCCTTGAGTGATAACCATAGTGAGAAAACAGACAATTAAGGAACAGAAATACAGAAACTGACCAAGACAAAGTCAAACTAGATCATCCAGGAAATGAAGATGTAGTACATCGTCGTACACACAGCATGACTCTGAAGCTAGAAAAGCCATTAAGACAGACTTTACACAAATTGTGTGGATAAGAATGAAATACATTACAGTTCCCTCTTCAGCAAGAAATGATATGGATTGATCCATTCCTCCTCCTTCAGTTCCAATATAGCGTTCACACTTGGCACATGTCTCAGCTAACAATACCTGTCAGGAAAAAAAGATAGGATTATACACTATGTGTGAGTTGTATGCATTTAGCTAGTGGTGGTTTAAAATAAAAATGGTTTTACTATAAACTCTGGCTATAAATATATATTACACTGACAAAACCTAGAAACCTGGAATTATCCCTGTTTAAGGCTAATATTATAATTTCTATTGAATTTATCCTCCCTATAAAGACTTCTGGCTTTCTTTTATCAATATCAGAGCAATTCCTAATACTATTCTGTTTGGTCACAAGGTGCTATTTAAATAATGCACCCATTCTAGTGCAGTGTTTTAATATTTTTGTGGCTATAGATGCTTACATAGCAGACTCTGCATTAAATGTGATTAGTTGGACATCTTACAATCTACAGCATGTTGTTTCTTAATTAATTATAAAGAATCACTGGCGAATTACTGTAGTTATAACAGAGTTACTGTAGGATCAGGGCAGTGTGATACAAACCCATCGTAAATTTTCCTACAAAAGCCAAGTTTTTCTGTCCCCTCACGTTTACAGCTTGCCACTGTTGCTTTATTTGGACATTACACTTCCTAACACGATGATTTGCAGATCGCATAATATGACAAGACGAGGAGCACTGGTTCAACTGGACGGAGCAGATATCACTGATAAAGATATTTTACCTTAGACTGATGATATCACAGACAATCGTGATACTGTACACACTACTGGTTAAGCACATTAGCTGTGTCTCACCACATTATCAACTTGATAGGACTATTGTTCCGACCACTACGGACAGATTCAGAAGTAACCTGTCTGACATGTCTCAACATCTTCCTAAACCCTAAATGCTAATGATCTTGATGAAATGGCTGACAGCATAGACACTATCCTCACTAGCAACTTAGACACTGTTGGCCCCATCCGATTAAAACACCTGCACCGTGGTATAATAGTCATACACATCCCCTAAATAGAGCAGCCTGTAATCTGGAGAGAAAATGGAAAAAAAAAAAATTAGATGTTTTTAGAATTTAAGTATGTGCTGCTATAGACAGGCACTAAACGCTGCTGAAGCTGAACACCTGAGAAAATTCTAAGAAAATAAACAAAACAATCCCAGGTTCTGTTTTAGTACAGTGGCTTGATTAACAACAAATCAGATATCTGAAAAGTGTATTGCATCACAGTTGAGTAGTGAGGACTTTAATCCTACTTTTTATAAAAAAATATAAAGTATCAGAAACACAATTGTGGAGGTCCAACCTCTGAGAGCATCTCATGATCCAGTGTCACCTAAAACTCCACAATTAAAATTACAATGCTTTACAAGTATAGGGCAGGTAGATGTCTGTTAGATCCTATTCCAAATAAATTACTGGAAGCATACAGATGGAAAGCCTCTCCTCAATATTATTAACTCCACGCTATCTTTAGGTCACGTCCCTAAACCCCCTCAAGTTGGCAGTTATTAATCCCCTCATTAAGAAACCTAATTTGGATCACAAAGAACAATCAAATTACAGACCCTGTTATGTCTAAGATTTTAGAAACGATTTTTTTCTGTCCAGTTATGTTTCTACTTACAAGAAAACAGTATCTTTGAATGGTTTCAATCAGGTTTCAGGTACATCATAGCACATAAACTGTGCTAGTTAAAATCACTAATGACCTGTTTTTAGCTTCGGATCGAGGCTGCATCTCTTTGTTAGTTTTACTAGAACTAAGTGCTGCATTCGACACTATAAATCATGACTTTCTTGTGAATCACTCACAGAATTACATCGGCATTCAGGGACAGGCATTAAGCTGGTTTAAATCCTACCTGTCTGATCGTTACCATTTTTCAGATTTAGATGGAGAACTGTCCAGGTTAATGCTAGTAAAATATGGGGTGCCACAAGGTTCAGGTCTAGGACCTCTGCTTTTCACAATATACATGTTTCCCTTATGAAATATTATTAGAAGGTATGGGATAAGCTTTCACTGTTATGCTGACAATACCCAGCTACACACCTTATAAAAACCGGACAAAATATCTGAATTGGCTCGGGTAACCGAGTGTGTTGGTAGACACCAACTTGTCTTTTAAAAATCTAAAAATCATAATATTACCATATTACAAAACAGCCATCTTCCACTTTAGAAATACTGCTATGATAAGAAACATTATCTATATTAGATGAAGGAAAGCTCATCCATGCATTCATGACTTCCAGACTGGTCATGAATACACGCATTACTAGGTGGTTGTCCTGCATCATTAATAAACAAGATATGACCATATAACCCCAATTTTATCATCCCTACACTTGCTACCTTTTAATTTTTCGAATTGACTGCAAACTATTGCTACTTACTTACAATGACCTAAATGGTTTAATCTAGTCTTTTAACACACTACAATCTTTTAAATTTTTTGAGATCTCAAATTTCTGGACTTTTAGTAGTTCCTAGAATATCAAAGTCCACTAAAGGTGGTAGAGCATTCTCATAAACTTTGGAATTAAGTTGGGTCCCCATTTGAGTCTGGTTATTCTCACGGTTTCCTCTTCATACCATCTAATAGTGTTTATCCTGGACACAGACGCCAGGCTTTGCTTATTGTGGCTTAACACACAATTCACTTATATTAAAGTTTTTTGTTCTATAAATCTTTCATTCTATAAAGCTGCTTTGAGACTATGTCAGTTGTGAAATGCACTATAAAAATAACTTGAACTTGATTCAGCCCCAAGCAGACTACCCAGTGTTATTTATTGAGTTAATATACATAAGAAATTCATGGCAGAAAGAAAGAAATTCTGTTTTACTTTGGAGACAGATTTTCCGTTGGCTTCCATAGTGACCAAACCAGCGCAGCACACCAGAGCACTGGAACTAGACAGACCCGAACTAGCTGGAATCGTTCCATCCACAACACACCGAATCCCAGCCAAAGGCGACAAGCTCAGCTGTTCCTGAAAGGATAAAAGATTCATAACAAATATCAAGGATTCAAATGTTACACTGTTTAAAGCACAATAAGATTACAGCACTACTTCTTTTCTAACCTGAACACCTTTGACTCCACAAAGAAAGTAATAGTGCCACTGAGGATTCTTAGGGTCTATGCTGATTTCACAGACAGACACCGTGAAATCCCTGCAGGGAAAAAACCCCACAGCAGTTATTTTGTACAAATATTTAGCAGTGCCATCTTCAGGTTGTGGCATGACTAATTAGAAATAGGGACACTCACTTGTATTTAGGGTCAGTGTTGGCCAGTTGGATTATTTGAGAGTTATTCACCGACACAGCAGCAAGGATATTTTGCTCAATAGCCATAGGAAGGACAGCATATCCACAGTAGTCAATGTGTTCTCCTGTAAGAAGTGTAATCGAATTTAATAAGTACAGTCTGTTACATCATGTATACATAGCATGGTAACGTGAGAGAAAAAATATAACCAACCTATTAAATTCACTCTGCCAGGAGCAAAAGCATAAAACAGGGGACTTTCTCCATATTTCTCAGTAAATGCCTTTTTCAGGTTCTGTAGTCTTTAAAGGGAAATGGAGAAATAAGGCACAATTCTACTGATCACAATAAATGTAATCCAAAGATTATAATAATAAAAAAAAATATATATATATATATTTTTTTTACAAAAAAAAAAATCATTGGCGACATGTGACCTTTTGGGTCCTGTGGGATGCAAAATAGCAAGGAGACAATCTTCTCTCCAATTTTTTGCATCCTTGAGATGTTCAGGAAGTAAATGCAGCCATGCCGCATGTGAATATGAGTCCAAGCATGCACTGATTACTATGATGATCCCTGACTTTGAGTCTGTAGATGGGATTACTGCACTAATGCGCAAGCGTCAAGGTGTTTGGCCATGTACACATCCCCCTACTGACACAACTGAGTATTAGTTCCAAGCTACCTCTGTTAAGTCCTTATCCTGTCTCGAGTACAAGCAACTTTGCAGTTTTAAAAAACGTGCATTTGTTTCTATACATTCTGAAGAGGAGATCTGGATTTGATTTCAGATCAGTAGAATTTGGTAGGCCTACTGCCATCTAGTGCTGATAATTGGTAGATACAAATTCTGACAAGTTCTGTGATCTTGTAGTGTATATTTGTTACATTCAAAGGTTAACTATTAGCTACAGAAAAGGCCAATTTGTTTGTATATAAAAGTTGTATTACTTTTTTGTGTATTGTAAGAGAACTGTAAGCTAGTTAACAAACCCACTTATGTTGTGCAGTATTAACAGATTTAAAAGATCCGGAAGCTACATGTAAACTGTAGATATAGAAATATATGTTTATGTTTGCTTTTAGATTTTCAGTCTGTGATGGAGAAAATAAAGTGGGAATGTTCTGCAAATGTGATGCTGACCACATGGGAGGATGAATGACAATCAAATTCTTAATTTATTTATTTTTTTTACATTTTGTCAGTTTTTAATTTGGCCAATAAAAATATTAAACTGTCAAATTGGCCACATCATTTAAGCGCAGTAAAAATAAAGTAAAATGATAAAAAAATAGAAAATTCTTCAGAATATTCGAAATATTTAATAGAAGTTGATTTTTATTACCCGTATAATAATCATGAAATGGGATGTTTCAATACAATAATTAAAGATCAGTGTAGTGATAAATGTTTGGGATATGCATTAGTGCTGTTTTTGTGTTTTTTCTGTATTTATTATTATTATTATTAATAATATTTAAAAAAAATGTTTGAACATGCACTAGGGTGGTTGTGCCTATATGTTTTACATCTTTATTTGCAAACAGAGGACACAAGAGTTATTTCAGATTTCTTTTTTTGTTTAAAAAAAATATGCAGAGCACAAATTGCTCAAAAAGAGAGAAACTCTTGATATTTTAACGTATAAAATTTACTTTACAAGAAAACTGTTTTGTGTTTACTTTAAAAAAAATATTTCAGGGTGGACTTTATTTGAGCTGATTTACAGGGAAAATACTGCTTGTGGGAGCATTTAAATGTCATGTGACAGGATCATCACGTGTGTTCTACCACAAAACACACCAGGGGCAAACCTTAATGTTTATATATAAAGTTGCATGTTGAACTGTTGTTTCTTTGTAGTGTGAAGAAACGAATTGTGTTATTAATGCACATCTGTGAATAATATTGGGCAAACTTTATTCTCTCTCTATCTGTATAACTCAAGGTTATAATTTCTGTCAACTTTATCTACCAGGAAGCAACATCTATATGTGAACCTTTATATGAAAGATGATGATGATGATGATGATGATGATGATGATGATGATGGAATAAAAAAATAAAAATAAATACAGATTAGAGTGTATACAGTTTAATAACGAACAAAAAACTTTAACAAGGTTTTACTGCACTTATTTTCTATATGCACATGAATTCAATGGAAAGTGCCCTACTGTCGCGTCTCTTCAGGGGAAGTAAACTTACCTGTCATTGTCGCTGAGCAGCACCTTGATTTTGGGTGGATTTGCTGCCATGAGGACCCACGGATCATCTACAACACGAACTCGAGCAGTTTATCAGGTGACGATTAAATCCGGATATTGTATTTCCAGCTATACGGAAGCTGCGCCTCATTCAAAAAGCGTTGGGAAGTGAAGCAGATGTTTAACCGGTCTGGGAGCAGTTTCGGCCTCTCAAACAGCGCTCTGTGCTATAATACAAAAATGGCGCATATCTGATCTGGGATCAGTGCATGAGGAATGTTTTGTTCGCATGCGCAGTACGTCTTACACCGTGATTATTTTGAAGCGCGGAGGATTGTGGGAGTGTTCCGGCCCTGTTCACCGGTCAAAATGTCTGACATGGAAGATGATTTCATGTGCGACGATGAAGAAGATTATGATCTGGTAAAGAAAGCGGATTGCACTCACTTTGCTTATATTGTAATGTCTGTAATTTTGGTTGTGAATGCAGTTAAAATGAGGCTGGGAAAGCGCGCAGGGATCCAGTTTCTCTGTGACTGTATAGCTAGGTATCGCATACGGGAGGAGCTAGCCTGGTAGCTTCAGGTTGTTCATGCTTTGGTTAGACATGGGTGTAGTTAACTTCTCGTCTTGTTAATTTATCAGACTGTGAATCTGAAGGAATTTAGTTGGATAGATTGTGAAGTTTGCAATATGTCTTTTCGAGTCATTTTACTGCGAACCGCCGCTACAGTGTGCATACAGTATTACAGAATGCTAAACGCTTAGCTGCTAAGCTAAACCTGTGCAGCCAAGAGAGCTGTCACTGACTCACTCCAGCAGCTCCAGACTCAAACAATAATGTACTAAATCATCATTTATTTATAATATTGTGACTAATGAGACTAGGGAATGAAAACGATCTACAGATATGACGAGGTGCATGGGCAGTCAAGCTTTCCAGTGCACTGACGTACACTTTCTGCTGTTCTGTTCATAATATTCATAATAGTAATAATAATAATTAAGCATTAACTCTGTCTTACGTTACATATATTTAAAATGCTTCCTGTTGTAAAGTACAAAACAGCAAGAAATAAACAACAGGTAGTCAAAAGTCATTCATTGGTTCTTCTTCAGTAAACACATTGTCAGGTTTTGGAAAGGTTTGAAAAATAGGTATTTAAAATTTGATTTGTATTGTGCTTTTAACACTGCAAATTGCCCCGAAGCAGCTTTATAAAATAAACAGATGCAATTATAACCTTGAGTTTACAGATTAGGTTCAAAATTTCCTGTAATGATCAATCCAGTAGTGAGAAAAACCCTTTGAGATGGTCTGAGGAATAAAGAGAATTGAGAGAAATCAGACTCAAAAGGAATCTTCATCATCTGGGTAACAGAAAATATCACTGCTTTATAGTTCCATCACTGGTGAGATTATAATCTAATCACTGCTGGAGTATAACACTATCCATGGTGATTGTAGTCTTATGTCAATTCAGCAGACTGTTTATATTTATTACAGTCCAAATCCATCTTCATGGTTCTTGAGTGAGTAGAGAGGTGACCGTGAGAGAAACATGGGACATATGCTGGGATTTACTTTGCATTCGAGCATGGCAGTGGGATGCTAAATTAACGGTAAAATAACGGTTGTTAATCTTAATAGCTGATGTGTTTTTCTGTGTCAATTTCAGGAATATTCAGAGGACAGTAACTCTGAGCCAAACGTTGACTTGGAGAATCAGTACTATAATTCAAAAGCTCTAAAGGAGGATGATCCCAAAGCTGCTTTGAGTAGCTTTCAGAAGGTAAAGCAGCACTTACTTATATTCCCTACATCTATCTATCTATCTATCTATCTATCTATCTATCTATCTATCTATCTATCTATCTATCACTCTGTCTGTCTAATATTGCATAAACTATTTAATTATTGCATATACTATTTTATTTACTATTTTAAATTAATTGTAATTACCTGTCATATTATCTGCATATACACCACTTATCTTGTTTATTTATTTCATACACATCATTACATATTTAACCTGTACTTGTACTATGTAATAAGAATGAATAAATTTCTGTTTTTTAAAGTTTGCTGTAAAAGAAATGACCCTATTGCATTCTTATCTGGATTCTAGGTGCTGGAGCTTGAGGGTGAAAAAGGAGAATGGGGGTTCAAAGCTCTAAAACAGATGATTAAAATCAATTTTAAGTTGGTAAGGAGCAACGATAATAGACTTTAGAATTTGTGAAAATGTTTCACTGGTGGCTAATAAACATTTTATCTCTTTATTATATTTCTATTTAGACAAATTTTCCAGAAATGATGAACCGATACAAACAGCTCTTGACATATATACGAAGTGCTGTAACACGGAACTACTCCGAGAAATCTATCAACTCTATTCTAGATTATATTTCAACTTCCAAACAGGTATTGTATCCATGGTAACGCTTTACTGTTCCCTTAATTGACATTATTAAGCACAGATCTTAAACATCAGCATTAACAGACCTTTAAATACCTTTCGTGTACTTGACACATGAATTAATTTTGACGCTTCGGCAGAAATCTTCTTCTTTCGGCGGCCCTCATTATGGGTTGCCACAGCGTATCATCCGTCTCCACACACCCCTGTCCTCTACATCTGCCTCTGTTACACCAACTACCTGCATGTCTCCCTTCACCACATCCATAAACCTCCTCCTTGGTCTTCCTCTTTTCCTCCTTTCTGGTAGCTCCATCCTCAGCATTCTTTTACAGATATACCCCATGTCCCTACATGCACTGTCCTTCTAATAAACTCATTTCTAATCCTATCCATCATAGTCACTACCAATGAAAACCTCAACATCTTCAGCTCTGCTACCTCCAGCTCCACCTCTGGTCTTTTACTCAATGCCACTTTCTCTACACCATACAATATCAGAGGTCTCACCACAGTCCTATAAACTTTCCCTTTCACTCTTGCAGATACTCTTCTATCACAACGCTTCGGCAGAAATACGTTAATATTATCGACTATATATTTTAAACCCATAATTAATCGAATAACGCAGCACCTTCATTAAACACATCTCAGAGGTATGGCATGGCAGAATTGAAGTGGGGATGGAGAAAGAAAACAGTGTTTACACCTAAAGACCAATATTAAAATAGTTACAATTAATTACTCATGGACTGAATAAACATCAACATAAATATATTTCTTTATAACTTAGTTTAGCATATTTATTTTTTGTTCAGCCAAATCGAACAATTGTTTATTTACAATTAAATTAATGTTTATTTAGGAAAAAATTTTTAACTATTTGTTTATTCTTCACTGTTACAGATGGACTTACTTCAAGAATTTTATGAGACGACTCTAGAAGCATTAAAAGACGCCAAAAACGACAGACTGTGGTTTAAAACCAACACAAAGGTATTTATGATGATGTCTGAAAACCACAATTAGTAAAATCCAGTCCACATGGTTCGAAAGCCTAGTTTTTAAAATCCAATTCTAGCTGTAGTGTCCTTCTAATCGATGAACATGCTATGACCTAATTCGTCTGCTTTTCTTACAAATGGATGTTAAAAAGAATCAACTAAAATGTGTTTGTCTGCTCATTCCAGTTAGGCAAGTTGTACTTGGAGAGAGAAGAGTATGGAAAACTTCAGAAGATCCTCAGGCAGTTGCACCAGTCATGTCAGGTAAAAGAGCACCAATGTGTAACCTTTTAGATTTTTTCAAAGAGAAATGTTATTTATTTTTTAATTGTTTAATTGTCTTTGTAAAGACCGATGATGGCGAAGATGATCTAAAGAAAGGCACGCAGTTGCTGGAGATTTACGCGTTGGAAATTCAGATGTACACAGCCCAAAAGAACAACAAGAAGCTGAAAGCACTCTATGAGCAATCTTTACACATCAAGTCAGCAATCCCTCATCCGCTCATCATGGGAGTCATCCGAGGTAATTTGTCCTCTGATATATATTTCTTGTTTACTTAATTGACACTTCATTTACAGTAATAATAACTTTAATTACTTAATTTGATTAAGACATTAATTAATGTACTTAATTTAATTAATTAATACATTAGTTTAATTTCAGTCTTCATTTCTGTGTGTGTGTAGAATGTGGTGGAAAGATGCACTTAAGGGAGGGAGAGTTTGAGAAGGCCCACACAGACTTTTTCGAAGCGTTCAAAAATTATGATGAATCCGGAAGCCCCAGACGAACTACGTGTTTAAAGTACTTGGTCTTGGCCAATATGCTGATGAAGTCCGGAATAAACCCATTTGATTCTCAAGAGGTAATGAAACATCGAGTGTGGGGTCTTTTTGTGTTGCCGGTTTGTGACGTGACTAACTCTTGATTTTTTTTTAAATGTTGTTTTGTGGCTAGGCCAAACCCTACAAGAATGATCCAGAAATTTTAGCAATGACGAACTTGGTGAGGTAAGGCAGCATAAAGACAAATAATTAATTACCACACATTACAATTAAGCTTCCCAGACCAGAAAAAAAACATTAACATATTTTTCCCCCCCTTAACACTAATACTGTGACTTTGAATATCAGAATAACATTTTGCCTTCCCACAAACTACTTTTGTTTTATTTATATATATATATATATATTTACAGTAGATAATGCTGTGTTATACACGCTATGTGATTATACACAATACTGTTCTTTGCATATACCAGCTTGCTCAGAAGCCATGATATGGCGCCCCTGGAGCACAGAGGGTTAAGGGCCTTGTTCTAGGGCCCAAGAGTGGTAGCTTGGCAATAACCCCCTGACCTTCCGATCAGTAACCTGGCGCCTTACCCACTGAGCTACCACCTCCCATATAATATATATGCACACACAAAATGTGTGTGTAATATGTATGGCTTAGTGTTTGAAATCAGGCAGAGATTAGATTTAAGATACCAAAGTATATTTGTCTATCCATGAACGTTGTTGTTTTCGGTTGATGTGACCCTTTTTTTTTTTTTTTTTTTTTTT
>MU551526.1:8889034-8933488 GCA_024362625.1 Silurus asotus
TTTTTTTTTTTTTGGTATCAAAAGCTGATTGTTACACATCGGCGTATAATTTAATATAACAAAATTAATTTCCTTTGAATGTCTTTAGCCACTGGTTCTAATGTACAGTCTTTTGTTTTGTTTATTTACAGTGCCTACCAGAACAATGACATCACAGAGTTTGAGAAAATCCTGAAAACGAATCACAGTAACATAATGGATGACCCCTTTATCAGAGAACACATTGAAGGTTAGTGTGACATGGATTTGGAATTATTTACTTTAAATGGGGGAAAATATTTTGATCCTTTTACATATTGTACCTCGACATCTATCTTATCTATCTTGTTATTTATATATTTTAGAGCTGTTACGGAACATAAGAACGCAAGTGCTCATCAAATTAATTAAGCCTTACACTAGGATACACATACCTTTCATTTCAAAGGTAAAATTAATTTTTTCATTTTTTGTTAAATTTGTTTAGTTAAGTGTAATTGGTGTGTCTTGACTTCAATGATGTTTATTTTTCCTGCAGGAACTGAACATTGATGTTGTTGATGTGGAAAGCTTGCTTGTGCAGTGTATTTTAGACAAGTAAGTTGACACGACACATACGTTGACACGACACATTACACAGACAAAAGTTTGTGGACACCTGACCATAAGATTTGTATGTGGTTTTTTGAACATCACATTCCACATTTAGTTCCCATTTGCTTTTATTATAATCGCCACTTTTCTTTGAAGATTTTCCACAAGATTTTGGAGTGTGCTTGTGGAGATTTATGCCTTTTACTTTTTTAAGTAAAGTCAGTTACTGACGTAGGTTGAGGAGGCCTGGGGTGCGGTTCAGCGTTCCAATTCATCCCAGAGGTGTTTAAACGTTTTTTTTTTATTCAGCTGCATCCAAAGACATCCTTTACAATTATTTGCTTCCAATTTTATGGTAACAGTTCCACATAAGAACCACATATCGCTGGAAAAGTCAGGTGTCCCAATACTTTTGTCCTTAAATAGTATTTTCTATTAGACAGTGATTCCTGTACTTCAGAAAGGATATATTTCTGTGGTAATTGAAACAGATGTATTATTAATTACTGTTATGTCATAATTTCTGAAACATTTCAGCACAATCGATGGCCGCATTGATCAGGTCAACCAGCTGTTGGAGCTTGATCACCAGAAGAGAGGCGGAGCTCGATATACAGCCCTAGACAAATGGACCAATCAGCTGAACTCACTCAACCAGGCCATTGTCAGTAAACTGGCTTGAGTGACCACTTGAGACCCTGAAAAACAGCCCATTCACCAGAAACCCAGATGGCTCAGAGGGCTGTCCGTGACAAACTCCTTTCAGGTCATAAACCCCCTGATCACTGAATGAGATGAAGTGTGCGCTTAAACTGGCTAGTTTGTGTTATGCAGCTGCTGATACTTAAACCCCAACAGCTTTATGAATCTGAATCAACACAGAAATGCCCAAAGAAAATCCGCTGTTCTGAATCCTTGAAGTCTGTTCTTAAGACTGTATCGGAGACATCTTGGGAAGTGTTATTTTATTCACGTTTTGACATTTGGTTAGAGCCAACATTTAAAAGGTATACCTTTTATTATTTTTTTTGTTTTTGTTGTTTTTTTTAAAAGAGGTGTGGTGGTGATGCTCTGTAATAAAAGGAAGAATGTTTATCTGTTGAACACTGTCAAAGCATGTTTTGTTTTCGCTTAATGATCCACGATGCAAGGCGACGATGAGCAATGGTACCAGTGAATAAAGTAATTGCTCAAGTTATGGTTTTTACAAATAAATAAGATTTGGGTGAGGTTAGAATAAAGACTGTTCTGCTAAGATGCTCAGTCATACGTCTTTAGAGTACATATTAATGAATCTCAGTTAAATTATGGCTAGGTTGAATTTGATGCCTCACCCCCTGGTCATAACTTGTTCTCATGTTTCATATTTGAACAATAAATAAAAGGATGCATTTGTTGCTTCTGACAATAATTCAAATGTATTATTTATGTGGGAAAAGTAATGAAGATTTACATGTAAAATCCATGTTTAATAAGAATTTGTTTGCTGAAAATTTGTTGCAACATGTTGGGTGTGATAGATAGAAAATTAGAATTTTGATTGGTCACTGATTACAAATCACAAGGACTCCATAACAAATAGGCAGATCAATAATGTAGACACCTTTAATTCAAGAGAGGCTGCATGGCTCCAATGAGTATACAGAATAATACTTTATGTACTTAATGATTGATCATTTGCCTTGAGGAGGGGCCTGCCTATAATGTAGATTATTGCAGGAATATGATTATGCTTGGCTCCTATAAGTATCCGGAATACTTTATATATTTACATGAGTCTGATCTGCCTTAAAGATGGGCCTGCCTCTAATGTGAATTGTTTCAGACATAAGATGATGTATGTCTCCAATATTTATCCGGATTAACACTTTATAACCGATTAGGCATAACAATATGACATAACATGATGACTGGTAAGTAAATAACACTGATTATCTCATCATGGCACCTGTTAGTGTGTGGGATATTTCAGGCAGCAATTGAAATTTTTTTTCCTCAAATTTGATGTGTTAGAAGCAGGAAAAATGGGCAAGTGTAAGGATTTGAGTAATTTTAACAAGGATCAAATTGTGATGGCTAGATGACTGGGTCAGAGCATCTCTAAAACTGCAGCTCTTGTGAGATGTTCCTGGCCTGCAGTGGTCAGTATTCATCAAAAGTGTTCCAAGGGAGAAATGTTGGTAAACCAGCAACAGGCTCATGTGTGGCCAAGACATAGTGATGCACGTGGGAAGTGAATGCTGCCCCGTGTAGTCTGATCAAACAGATGAGCTCCTGTAGCTCAAATTACTTAGCTTAATGCTTTAGAAGGGTCAGAAGAGCAGGACCATTTTGGCAGCAAAAGGGGGACCAACAATTAGGCACTTGGCTGTAATGTTATGCGTGATATGCTAATAATTTGCCTTAAGAAAGGGACCTGCGTATAATATGGACCACTGCAGGAATAATGTTATGCATGGCTTCACTATGTATCCAGATTAACACTTTATATATGTACATAATGACCCTGATTGCCTGCATTGAGGAGGGAACCTACAAACCCGATTCCAAAAAAGTTGGGACACTGAACAAATTGTGAATAAAAACAGAATGCAATGATGAAGTTTCAATTTTCAATAATTTATTCATAATACATCATAGATGACATCTATGGAAGAAAAAGAGAAAAAGTATCTGAGAAGTAACAGAGTAACTGAGAAAAATAATCATTTTAAGGATATAATAAGTTGATTTCATATTTCATGGCATCAACACATCTCAAAAAAGTTGGGACAAAGCCATGTTTACCACTGTGTGGCATCCCCTCTTCTTTTTTTTTAATAACAGTCTGCTAACGTCTGGGGACTGAGGAGACAAGTTGCTCAAGTTTAGGTATAGGAATGTTGTCCCGTTCTTGTCTAATACAGGCTTCAATTACTTAACTGTCTTAGGTCTACTTTGTCGCATCTTCCTCTTTATGATGCGCCAAATGTTTTCTATGGGTGAAAGATCTGGACTGCAGGCTGGCCATTACAGTACCCGGATCCTCCTTTTACGCAGCCATCATGTTGTAATTGATGCAGTACGTGGTCTGGCATTATCATGTTGGAAAATGCAAGGTCTTCCCTGAAAGAGTTGACATCTGGATATGTTGTTCTAGAACTTGGATATACCTTTCAGCATTGATGGTGCATTTCCAGATGTGTAAGCTGCCCATGCCACAAGCACTCATGCAACCCCATACCATCAGAGATGCAGGCTTCTGAACTGAGCGCTGATAACAACTTGGGTTGTCCTTATCCTCTTTAGTCCGGATGACATTTTGGATAGTTTTCCAAAAAGAACTTCAAATTTTGATTCGTGTGACCACAGAACAGTTTTCCACTTTGCCACAGTCCATTAGAAATGAGCCTTGGCCCAGAGAAAACGCCTGCGCTTCTGGATCATGTTTAGATATGGCTTTTTTTGACCTATAGAGTTTTAGCCGACAATGGCGAATGGCACGGTGGATTGTGTTCACCAACAATGTTTTCTGGAAGTATTCCTGAGCCCATGTTGTGATTTCCATTACAGTAGCATTCCTGTATGTGATGCAGTGCCGTCTAAGGGCCCGAAGATCACAGGCATCCAGTATGGTTTTCCGGCCTTGACTCTTACGCACAGAGTTTGTTCCAGATTCTTTGGATGATATTATGCACTGTAGATGATAATAACTTCAAACTCTTTGCAATTTTTCTTTGAGAAACTCCTTTCTGATATTGCTCTACTATTTTTCGCCACAGCATTTGTTGATCCTCTGTCCATTTTGACTTCTGAGAGACATTGCCACTCCGAGATGCATGGCTCCAATATTGATCTGGGATTATACTTCATAGATTTAAAAGATGCATGTCTCCAATTTATATCCAGAATAACACATTATATATGTACATAATGAGTCTAATAATTTGCCTTGAGGAAGGGACCTGCCTATAATGTGGACTGTTGCAGGGAATTAGATTATGGATTTCTCCAACAAATCGAATTATATCATTTGAATTATTTATCTCAGATGAATGAACCGGTACATTTTTGAAGGCGGGTCTCTGGCTCTGGCTGGCAGGACGTCATCATCAAACCAGCCAATGAGCTTGCAGGATTTTTGCCGCTGTTCAGAGCGCCATGTTTCAAGACTGACGCCTGGGATGTATTGTAGCATAAACACACCGTGGCTAGTTTTATCTCACCGAGCTAACGGCGTTTATAACGTCCACAAGGCAATAAAGCGAGCACTCGGATAGACATTATCGGGGTTTGTGTTGTTTCTTAGGGGTTAAAGGTTAGCTGTAGGATGTGTTGATTTGGGGCGACGTTAACCGTTACTGTGTTAGTGCCGGAAAGAGAAATGAGATTATGAGTCTGGATTTATGATGTTCATGCATCCGAGGTGAGATACAACTCTTTCTGCTGTTTATCTGCTTGAAGATCTACCTGGACTGTCGGGATTGATTGTATTACTGTTTTATTTTTATAGAAGACTTACTTTATGGCGGTCGGATTGCTGACTGTGTGGATCCCTGATGTGGATACATGGACCTGCAATAGCTAGAAGCTGAGCTCATAGCCTACTTCCGGGTTTTTACTATTTGCTGTTGTTCAGACTGTTGCCTGTGTTTTAGACGACAGTCATGTCCATTGATTTTGATAGCGCTGCCTTACAAACTCAGCATGAAGAAGAAGAGGAATATGATCAAGAGGACTACGCCAGGGAGCAGGAGGTAATATAATAACTCTCTTCTATCACCAGGGTGCTACAACACGTTTCTAGATACAACCCTCAACCCTGGCAGTTAAAAAAACACACACACACACGCCCCTTCAATGAAGCCCAAACACACCGTTGTAACGTGAAGCCTACAGCATGTTCATGTTTTTGAGTTCATCTCCCACATCACCAGGATTATACATGGTTTTCTCTCGAGCTGAGAGTTTTCATGATATTATTGAACCAAAACGACTCAATGGCAAATTACACTCTTCTGAATGCACATGTATTATAATTGCAGTGTGTAATTATACAAATATGTTTATTTCTAGATAAAAATTTAAAATGCTCACTTGAAAATGTATTAAATAAACTGCTTGTATGTATTAAATCTACTGTTGATCCTAAATTATTATAGTTATCATTTTAGTTATTTATTTATTTATTATTATTATAATAATTTTTTTTACCTGTCTGGTGTATGTAATTAAGTATATATTATATAAGTTAATTTGAAAATAGACTACCATCAAACTAAGCCTGCATATTTTATAATATTTTACATATGTTTTTCTTTAAATGCTTTATTCGAGATTCTTGTGAATCCTTTGCATACACAGTTTCATTACTATTTAGGCATAATCAAGTATCAGCACTATTACGTAAAGATTGCGGGGTTGAATATGGTGGGGTGAGGGTTCCCATGTGAAATATGTAAATGAAAGACATAATTTATTAATTAATTGGTTGTTTATATGTTAATTAAAGGAATATCTAATAATCAATCGAATAAGATGTTTGTTAAAACCTAAATAATTCAACGTCTTGTTTGAATATTTCACCATTTTATTTGATCATCTTTCTATTTTAATATTTGAATACATTTATTTCATGAGGATACTTTGGTACATCCCATGAAATAATGAAATGTCAACATCATCTCTCAAAAGGAAATATGAGAGCCGTGCGATGATTGCATTATCTATTCAGTTTGGTGTAGATGGAGAAGCGTCCTCAAAACGAACCTCCAAAATCAAGTCAAGAAGACAAGAAGCCTTTATTGTCATTTCAACCATATATAGCTGACATAGTACACAGTAAAATGAAACGTTCCTTCAGAACTCTGATGCTACATACAACAACAATCGCAGAACAGAAAACACAGGGCTAAAGGACTATTAAGTGTCCTCGCCACAAAAAGTGCATGTGTGCAACCTGGTGCAAACAGTGCAAAGACAACACAAGACAGTGCAAGACAATACACAACATAGCTCAGCCAGTAAACTGTTGTAAAGACAAAGTGAACGGTAGCAAAAATGTAAACAAAATGTGCAAAAGAGCAAATAGCAGCAGCTCAGAAAATATGTGCAAATACAGCATGTAAACAGTTTATGGTAATGAAGACATGGATGTCCGAAGTGCGTACGAGTGTGTGTTGAGTTCGGGTTGTACAGATTAGTCACACAATTGTGTGCAAGTTCAGTTCTGTGTTGAGGAGCCCTATGGCTTTAGGGAAGAACCTGTTACACAGTCTGTATTTGACGGCCCGAATGCTTCGGAAACGCTTCCCTGATGGCAGGAGGGTGAATAGTGTGTGTGACGGGTGTGTGGGGTTGTTCACAATGCTGTTGGCTTCGCAGATGCAGCGTGTGGTGTAAATGTCCATGATAGAGGGGAGAGAGAGTCTGATGATCATCTCAGCTGTCCTCACTATCCTCTGAGTGGTTCAGAACAAAAAGGCCTGATGTGAAAGGGCACGTTTTATTGTTGTACTTTCGAATTCTATATTCCTTCGAGTTGTAAATGTAAACTCGATTTGACCTCAAGGATTATTAAAGTGATCTATCTGTCCAAAAGAACAACTTGATTGAAAAACTGTAGTTACAGGCTAATCTGAGTTAATCCCTAAACATGGATTCTGCATAGTTGTATAATTAATAACCGAGTGCCGGTGGTTTGAATTGCACTGAATAAGTAGTTTTTATATCTACTTTTTATATTTTGCCCAATACAAGTTTGTATATGTTGTGTTGTAATCTAAATAAGATGCATTTCCATTTAGCAGAAAGTCAAGCTTGCTGATGATTGCATTGGATGCTGTATTTATTGCCATTTCAGGTTTTATAACAAAAAACAATGTACATGCCTGGGCAAAAAAAGGGCCAAGCCCTAAATGGCAACCTATTTCTAACTAATTTGTTGTAAAGACCATAAAAAGTGTAATATTTTGAGATTGGTCTTTATTTGTATTTTACCCTTCTTTATGCTTTTGAACTGTTTTTAGTAGGTAGAACCCATAAGGTGTGTTTGTGTTTAAAGACCAAAATCTTCCAATCAGATGCATGAAGACTCTGACTCATGCTTAAGAAATCTGGTGCACGATGGACCTGAACATTATTGGCTGAAGTGAAGAGCTGTCAGGCGTGTCTGCTTTGACTCTGTCAGCATGTGCTTCTAGTCCCTGACTGACTTTCTGAATGAAGAGACGGAAGAAACAAAGCCACAATGTCATCTTTCATAAGGATTTTTTCCTTTGGGCAGTAGACTGTACTGCTTAGGTTTGATGTTTAGACTGATCTAGGTTTTTATAAAGGCTTATAAAATGTCAAAGTCTTGACTATTTTTTTAGCAGGCTTTGTAAAAATGTTTTTTTCTCCGCTGCAGGGGAGGAATGTTTCTGCTCCAGTTAACCAGACTATATGGAGTCTGACAATAGGCAAGCTGCAGGGCAGGACAGTGTAAAACCTTTTATTATTTTTTTGTTTATTTCCTTATGTCTGCTTAATCATATGACTTTGTATAGTTTAGCAACCAGAACTTGGAAGCACATGGTTTAGTTCCAGCTAACCTCTGTGTTTGCAGTGTGTCTGTTTAGCCTAAATGCATGAAAGTGTTTTTGCGTGTGAGGCGACTGTGGAAGCTGTCGGTTCGATACAGGACTCTTTATGGAGAGTAAGTCTGTATGGGTTATCCTGTCTTCTGCCTGTGAATGATTCTGTATGTTAAAATGATTGTTTACTTCTCTTGTATGGCACATAAACTTGAACAATACTTCCATGCAGTCTAATCACAGGTGTGTTCGTGTAGAGAGACTAAGTGGGGGTGTTTTTGTCAACAGTTGCCATGCATTGAGTTGCCATGCAATTAAGTGATTCATTGTCTCTCAAATTCTGTATAACTTGTGTCTTCTAGCTGCATAAGCTTTTAACTGACCTCCCAGATGATATGCTGGAAGATAGTCATGACTACTCACCAGAGCTGGATTACTCAACCTGCAGTCCTCAAAAAGACCATGACCGGTACATGAAGGGGTTTACTCTCAATCAGCTACCCTTTTTTTTTAACAGCATTTATTTTGTCTTTTGGAAATTTATAAATTGTTGTTTTTGTTTTTTTCCTTTATAATATGTAAGTCCTCAGCATGCTTGGAATGGACAGTCAGATCAGCCCCAACCTCCTTCTGCTGAAACCGTGAGTTTATTTTTTAAAATTCAGGTGTTAATAAGACTATGATGTGCATTTAAACACTCATAACTGGTAATGAAGGTATATTGTGTCACTGTTTGTAGATCATGGAATTATTATTATTATTATTTTTAAAATAATAAAGTGGGCATTCAGATCTTTGACAATATTATATTTATTTATTTTTAAAGAATCCCGGAGATGCCTATAACCAGTCCGATCCTCAGGGTTATATGTATAGGCATGGCCATTTTCATCACCTCCAGGGTAGGCCAGAACATTTAACCCATGGCTGGGATTCACAACAGGGCCATCAGTATGAGTCTGGAGACTATGCCTACTCCTCCACTGGAACTGTAGAATCTAATGCTACCACCAACTTCTCTGTTGAGGAAGACTATGAACAGGAACCATACCCCCACACAGGTCACCACCCTGGAGCAGATGGCCAAGACTATGAAGAACATGCCAGCATCAGAAACCACTTTCAGGTACCTATTAATTGCAATGATATATATATCAGTGGAACCTCGGGTTACGGATTTAATTCGTTCCGGTACTTTATTCGTAACCTGAAAAGTTCGTATCCCGATACATATATATATTTGCCAAAACTAATATAAAACCTTATCCTGTGATATTGATAGAAATTTGATAATGGGATAGCTGGCGGCCAAGATGTTGACTGTTACAAAGCCAGCTATCAGCCACATAAACCTGCAAGACAACCAGACATGTTCAACATTCAGGCATCTCGTCAGAATGGCCACTTTGACCAGCTACAAAAAGACTTCCTTGATTCATCACCATGTGAGTTATGTTGTGACTACAGGCTCAAATGTCACTGCGATTGTTTTTCGAATGTACTGAACACAATATTATTCCAATATGTACTGAAAGTAATTAAAATGGAATAAATAAGTAAAGAGTTTGTAATCGATGTTTCAGCTACTGTTGATGCCCAGGAATATGCTCAGGTGAAAATTTTAAACAAGGCTCAATTGAGGCAGATTGAGGACTTGGAGCAGAAACTTGAAGACAGCAGGCGAAAAATGAGATATCTTGAGCATCAGTTTGCAATCGTAAAAGGTAAGCTAACGTTCTAAAGACACCTGAAAGTTTTTTTCCTGGAGCCTTTTGGTGCCTGAGTAAATTGATATGTGGTTGGTGATTTGCTGTAAAAGAATAATATATCCTAATCCACAGTGCTGCTGTATAATGCCAAGGGGAAGAAAAAAAAAACAATTGTGATTGAAGACTGAGATAAAAAAAAAGTTACTCTTTTTTTTTTTTTTAACATTGCTTTTGCCCAGATGAAAAGGATGGGCTGATGTTATCACTGAAGGAGTCCAGTCATCTCTTAGAGGAGGCGAAGGAGTGCGAGTCTCGACTACAAGGAAAAGTCCTGTCTTTGGAGCGACAGATTCAGACCCTTACAGAGAGAGACCACGAGGTAAAAATGCGGCACTGTGAATCATTCGTTGCCCACAGCGCTCACTCTGTGTGTCTGTAGCTGATCAAGAGCCTTGTTTTGATTGTTTGTGTAGAACATGAAGAAGCTGTGTGCTGCTGAGGCTGCGGTAGACAGTCTGCAGCAGCAGATGATGGAGCTGTGTCGCTCTGACACGCTGACACGAGCACGGGAACAACATGACCGAGACATGGCGGCCATGAGGGAACAGCATGAAGCTAAAGTGCTTGGCCTGCAGCAAAAATTAGACACGCATAGTCAGAATCTGGAGGAGCAGGTTAGATCACTTCAGAATCTTCCTCTATATTAGTCATTTTATCAAGTTTTCTGTTGTAGAAAATCCGCCTTAGGGTTTGACGTCTTGTGTATTGAGTTGCTTTTCTATTCACTTCAATTGTATATAGTTATTATTTGAGTTACTGTAGCCTTTCTGTGCACGCTTAGTGGTCTCGTTGTAAGATTTCTGTCATCAACAAGACTTTTCTCTACACAGAACTGCTGCTTTTTATTGTACTAGTCTGAGTAAACTCTAGACATTGTTGTGTGCATGTGTGAAAAACCCAGAAGACCAGCATTTTAACGAAATACGCAATCCAGCCACCAAACATTATGCCATTAAAAATACTGACTCGTGTTTCAGTAGAGGGCATTACAAGTCCTTGAGGACCCCAGGTTTTATAGATGCACATAAGTGAGTGTGTGTGTGAGACAGGTGCAGGCGGCCCAGAGGCTGCGGGAGCAGGTGAGGCAGCTGGAGAGACAGAGAGAGGAAGAGCAGGTGGACAGAGCTGCAGTCATCAATGCTCTCACGCAGCGTTTGGAAGAGAGCCAGCAGCAGTGTGCCAAGCTGCTTCAAACTGGTGTGTGTGTGTGTGTGTGTGTGTGTGTGTGTGTGTGTGTGTGTGTGTGTGTGTGTGCGCGCGCACATTGTCTTGTCCCAGTAGAATGTTAATTCAGTTGAACCATTTCACCAAAATTTAAATGAGACGGATGAGTGATTTAGCAATTACCCTTAAAAGGAGTGCAACTCAAAGGTCATATTGTGTGCCATATGTTGTGTTTTATTCCCCCTATGGCGTAGGGCTGCACAGTTGATTGCTCTCACTCTGTTCTCCCTTGTAGACTCCTGCAATATTCATAGTAAAACTAATAAACTAGTGTATGTAAAATGACTGCATTTATATAAACACATCATTGGCATTGTCAATCCTTTTTATTTATTTATTTATTTATTTATTTATTTATTTAATCTGCTGGTCTGTTTTTTAGGGTGTGTGCAAGAGATGAGTCAGATGCAGATAAAACTACAGCAGGCCCACTCTAGTCGTAATATAAGTGAGAACATGAACAAAGCGCTCCAAGTAAGTAAACCAGTCTTCCACCTTATTTGGGCAACCTGGTAATATTGATTGTTTTTTTGTATTGTAGTTACTTCTTTTGTTTTTCTGTAGGAAGAGTTAAATGAGTTGAAAGAGCAAATCACCTTGTATGAGTCTGCTGTGAAGTTTGGAGCAGTTTCTTTTGACTCGAATCCAAACTGGACAAACCAGCTGTCGGAGTCCTACGTAGATCTCGGAATTAAGAAAGTTATCTGGAAAGATGGTAGAAATCACAGGTAAATTATTTTACATGGTGCCTTTTGAAAATCATATGAATATTTAATGACTTGGTTGGAATCAGGGTTTGATGTGAATAGGATTTAGTTGAACGTTTTATTTTTTGTTTGTTTTTCAAGAATCTGTTATTTCTATTTTTTCCCCATAGCACCCCAGTCCTGTCAGACTCTAGCCTGCCTAAGGAGGACTTGATAAAAGAGCTGAAGACTGAGCTGCAGCGATGTCTCGCTCAGCTGAAAGCAAAGAGGGAGAAGATCTCCCGCTTACAAAAGGAACTTCAGACCTCACAGAATCATGTGGAGCAGATACAGACCCAGCTTCAAGGAGCTGAGAGAAATGTTAAAGACTTTGTGGTGAGTCTATGTATGTGTGCGATATTTGCTATACATAAAAAAAAAAAAAAAGTCTTGGGTACTACAAACTGTGTGCTGTGTGCACTCATGAATACCGTAGGTAAGAGAGAGCAGCCTGGAAAAGCTTTTGGAGCAATCGAACACGACACCTCACAAAGAAGTGGCAAGACTGGAAGAGGAACGACAACAGCTCCAGAAACGTGTAGAGGTCTATATGCAGCAAAATTATTTATTTTTTATTTTTCTAGTCTGTGTTATGAAAGGTGTATGTGTGACCGTGTTATTTATTTTTTTGCTTAAATAAAACATTCATAACATTTCTGCTTTAAAGCATTAATGCCACAAATTAGATTTTACATTGAGTGACTTATAAAAGGTTCATGGCTCTGTTGGAGAATTGATTACACGTTCTGGATGATGGTTAGTGGTTTGTTATTAACTCTTCACCACCAAGACCTATTACTTTTGAGATATTTTAACAAATAAAGCCTAATTATGAAACCAGCCATTAGTATACTCTGTATCTCAGCATATCTTCTGTCAATGTACAGACTAAACCTTGAGAATGTCCTCATTGTAATGCACAGGATTTTAAGAGAATGATGGCTGAAAAGTTTTAAAGTGAATGTAGGATTTTTTTTTTCTTTCCATAAATCATATGATCATGAATTTATAATCATAAATAAAAAAAAAGGATTTTTGTCTATCCTCAGAATATTCATTATTCTACACAGGATTGCTTTCGTATTAAAATAACACTTGGGATATTTCAATTGTAGGTGCTCGAGTTAAGAAATAAAGAGCTAAAGCAGAGTGAGGAAAAGGTGAAAGCAGCTAATTCGGAGCTTTGCACCAAGATGAGGGAGATGATTCAGGAGCTGGACCAGGAAAAACAGGAGGCTGAAGAAAGGTAAGAACACCAGCAGTTTCTCATAAAAGGGAACCTTAAGTAGTGATTCTATTTTATATGCCATTGCTGGTGTGTGTTCAGATATGAAAGAACCCAGCAGCAGTACAGAGATGACGTGGTTCAGCGTGTTCGTGTAGAACTCGACCAGGAACACGCAGATCATATTGAGCAGCTTACCGCTCAGCATCAACAGCACATCCAGCAGCTCGAGTAAGCCAATTATGTGCAAAAACACCCATTTGAAAATGATGTGCAGGTTTTCTACTAGTCAGCTTTGTGAGCGTTATAGTAATTATGTTCCTAATGGTTCCAGTGTGTATGCTAACTTTCTCTTGCGTTCTCTTCACAGATCTAAATTAGCTGAACTTAGTCAAGAAGTATTAGCTGTGCAGGAATGTTACATCTCTGTGTGTAAAGAAAAGGATAAACTTGAGGAAAACCTTCAGACCCAAATTGACGAGGAGAGAAAACAGAAAGACAGTGAGGTGATTTATTTTTATATTCTGCCGTCCCTTATCGAACATGAATTACACATTTAATACATTTTATTTTTCTCACAATGGATAATAAACATTGAATTTATTTTTATTTTCTGTAGGTGAAGAGGCGACAGGAGGTGGAGGAGGCTCAGGAGAAGCTGAAGGCAGATTTTGCCTCCCAACACCAGGAGGCTTTTGCTCAGCTTAAGGCTCAGTGGACCAAAGACAAGGAGACAGAGATACAGTTGCACGTCACTAAGCAGCTAGCCTCGGCCAAAAAGAGCTGGCAGGAAGAACAGCAAGAAGTGAGTAGCATATTTACCAAATATAAAAAATAAAAAAAAACTACAAAATGGTTGTCAGCACAGTGTTGATCTGTATAGCAGTGCTTGAGTATGTGTGTCTAATCTCACTCATTCAGTTGGAAAAGACATGGAAGCAAAAGCTGGAAGAGGCCTTGAAAGAAAAACAAAAAGCCAAATCTACAGAAACACATGATGGCTCCTGTCAGACAGAAAGTGTGGATTCTGTGACCCGGCTTTACTCCCTGGAGCAGCTCGAAGACAGACTCAGTGCCCAGAGGATGGCGCTGCAGCAAGAGTCTGACAGCAAGCTCACCAAAGCAGTGGAAGAGGCAGTGAAGGGCAAAGAGAGAGAGCTGCAGCAGAAACATGTACAGGACATGGCATTGCAGGTCTGTTTCATACAGTATGGAAGGCTTTTTCAGGTCAAGAAAAAAATCCTGTACAATACAGCAGCTTATAATTAATGAGCATATGTACTCTTTCGATCCTTTAACTATTAACATGTATCAATGTTTATATTCTAGGGCTGTCAATCGCTTAAAATATTTAATCGTGATTAATCACACATTTTTATTTGTTCTAAATGTACCATAATTTACAATTTTTTTTTTTTTTTAGGTTTTTAATACTCTAATTGTAACAGATGTTATTAATATATTCATTATTAATTAATCTAACTAATTGTAACCAGATGTTATAAATATATTCATTATTAATTAATTATTCCTATAATATAAATTCTTTTTGAGATGTCATGTTTCTATAGATATGGCTTTTTTTTTTTTGCTTTTTTTTATATGTAACGGCTTCGGTCGCTTTCCCTCAGTTCACGGTAGGCAGGCTGAGGAGAAATCAATGCGGAAAATGTCTGTGAATTTATTTATTAATATATTTTTTAAATAATAAGTCACAGAAATGCACGCTGGGTTAATTGTACGTTAAAATTTGTGCCGTTTAAGAGAATTTGGCGCCAACACGTTCATTTTGACAGCCCTAATATATACACATAATTGATAGAACAACCATGTCTATCACAGGATGACTGTTTTTAGTGCAGTAGTTCTGGTTATAATTTATTTCGCAGGTTTATTTTAATGAGCTTATTTTAATACTTTGCATCTGTAGTAATTATTTACCAGGATAGATAATAATAAAGGCCAAAAAAGGAATAGATCAGGTAATTTATTATTAATAGTAATATTTAGAAAAATGTATAATGTGCAACCTATATGCGATTATGGGGGCTTTATTTAACAGTTAACAGGTAAAACTGTTCGTTTATTGTTTCCCACATACTGAATATCCTAAGGGCAAAGACATTTGCACTTTACATATTCCCTGTGAAACGACAAGCTGAGGAAAATTTTATAACCTGATGAGGACAAACGACTATATTGCAAGTGATTACAGGAACTTGCTTTGTTTGTGGATATTGTACAATATTAAATGTAAGTGTAAATGACTAAAAAGTAGGAACAGATTTAATAATGACAACATTTTAATAAATCATAAAAATATATATATATTTATTATTATAAAATGTAATAATTGATTTCACTTTGACATATTCCAGTATTTAATAAATGTAAAATATTTCGACCGAAAATATTGGCATCTCATTATATAGATATCTATGGCCAGTGTTATTTTGGGATGTTGCTCCATTCAAGTTATTGTTGCACCATAATTGCCCATAAATTCTTTTTTGGGCTTACATTTTGATAAAAAATACACACATTAGTTCCATATAATGTGCACTGTTTCAGGATATCGCTAGTTCTTTTTCGTCCTTTTGCAGATTGAATGTGCTGTGTCTAGAGCTTGGAATCGCTGGCTCCAGGAGATGTCGTCCCTCCCAGAGTACAGCGCCAGTTTGCAGACAGAGAGAGAAAAGTGGGAGACGCTAAAAGAGCAACAGATTGAAGAACAAGTGGGTTGAAATTAAATACGTACAAAAACTGAAACAAACTAAAAAATAATTGTATAATTATAAAAAAAATTAAAAATTATAGACTGCTTTAATGTGGCTGATTAAAAACATAAAGAACCACTTAATTGTACAGCATTGCTTCAGTCTCTTTTGTAAAGAAAAAATATTTGTATCATCTTGGGGTGGAAAACAAGTATAATTTTATCATTATTAGTTAAATAAAACAATCATTGTTACATTCAGAAGATTTACTCAGTATTTATAAACTGATCTAAAGACCCTTTATATCTTCAACATTCAGGTAACCTCAGAAGTTAAAGCAGCTGATGACAAATGGCAGGAGATGATGAGTAAAAAATGCAGGGAGCTTGAGGATTATGTGCACAGAAACCAGGAGCTTCAGGAGCAGCTAAATTCCCTGAACAATCGGCTGAAAGACTCTACTGAAGAACAGAGGACTGTTCTCAAATCTGAGCTCTCTGCAGCCAGGGCTTTGTGGAACACTGAAAAACAGAAGGAGATTTCATGTCTTAAGATGCAACTCCAAGGGGACCATGAGAGCTTAAAGGAACAGCTAGAGAGAAGAATAAAAGAGACTCAGGAGGAGGCGCACAGACAGGGGCAAAAACATCTACAGGAAACCATGTGGAGTAAAGAGCAGGAGTGGAGGAGTCAGCAACAGCTCAAGTAATGATCAAAACCACTCTTTGACTGATCATTATAAAACTTGGCATGATAGTGTTGCTATTGTGTGAAGATATACTCACTGTTTGTTAAATAGCACCAGTACTCACAAAACAACCTTTTTTTTTATCTTCAGGTTGCGAGAAGCTCAGCAGCAATCAATAGAGGAGGTCCTGACCGAGTTAAAAGAGGTGCTGAATGAGGTCCAGGAGCAAAGAGAGGTTAATGAGGAGCGAGAGAGGAGGGAAAGTGGTGTGAGTGCTAGACTGAGGAGTCTGTGCAAAGAGGCTCTAGCCAGAGTTGTAGCCAACACCAAGCAGGAGTTGGTGAAGGTTGGTAATGCTTTCAGGTTCATTGTTTGTACCCCCATTTGTAGCATGAGTTACAGTAAACAATGTCATCACATTTCCCTGAGGTAAAAAAAAAAGTGTGTAGTTTTGTAGAATGCTTTAATTAATGATGCCATCAGACATTTGTTTCTATTAAGTGCCAAATCTGTAAAATTCATTCTTTTTCTGGAATAAAAAACTTTATCAGTAGAAAGAGTATCTGTATGGATAAACTACAAGTAGCTTTAAAGCCACTCAACCCCCTCCAATTCATATTTCATATTCAAAACCCAACTCGGCAGTTTGCATAACATGTTTAAGTAAAGGAACTTTTTGTTTAATGATAAGTAATTAACTATGTATAATAACATAAATACTGTGAATAGTGATCGGAGGCGAATTCCTAAAAATTACTTTGTATTTGTGCGTCATGTTTTATTATGGAAACTATGTGACACTATTTTTTTTTGCTACAGAGCAGTGAGGAGAAGCTGAGGCATGTTCTGAAGGAAACCCAAGAACAACACGAAAAGGAGCTTGATCAAATACGTAGTATGTACCCTCATCCTGCTGGAATTGCTCTTGTTCTTTGAGATTGTTCATATTTTTAGGTCTTATGAATACTTGCATGTTGTACTTTGCAGCCTCACTGGTCCAAAGGAAGGAAAGTGTCTGTCAAAATATGAGTTGTAATGACACCATTGGCAAACTCCAGAATAAAAATCGGGAGCTTCAGAGGCATCTGGAGAAGGCCTGTCGTCAGCTTCAGCACACAGTCCGAGAGCACAAGAGCGCAATGCACAAACTCAAAGGTCCTTAGTGTTCTGCATTCGCTTTGACTACTCCCAAGATTAGCTTAAATATAAAAATTAATCTTTTTGACAACTTTTCTAATTCATGAATTTGCAAGTATTCTCTTTTTTTTTTTTTTTTTTTTTTTTTTATATAGAAGAGCGTGAAGAAATTTTGCAAAAAGAAAAGGAAGCCCATGCCAAAGCAGTCCAGCAGGCAAAATTGTCCACGTGCAAAGAGTCAGGGTTTGTTGTTTTTGTACAATATAATATGAAAACATTGCTCTGCACTTGGCCTTCCATGCAAGGTTAATTTTTTTTTTGGTTTATAATCTGTTACAGTGATTCAGTCAGTCAACAGGATCTTCATGCTGGCCTTGAAGAAATGAATCAACAATATATGAAAGCTGTGCAAAAAATCAGAGGTCTGTGAATTTCTGTTATTTACCAGTTAATTTCTATAATATCGAAGTTCTAGGGCTGGACGATAAATCGATTTTATCGATTAACTCGAATGTGTAGTTTACATCGATATGTTTTAATAAAAATCGGTTTTCTCTTTAATGTCCGCCGACGGTCCACTCTGGGCTCCCATAGTTTCGAACGAACTTTCCCGCGCGCGTTTGCCATAGAGATACACAGACAACATGGCAGCGAGCAAGCAAAGGTAGCAGTACCACCAATTTACTGCAGCACCTCAAACAGAGGCATGCTGTCGAGAGGGAGAGATGTAGGGCCCTACGAAATGAACAAGACAGCGGCAGCACAGGACTGCGGTTAAAGCAGCTGCATCCTGAAAATACATTGTTAAGCAGCCGCACTTTGTTTAGTGTTGCGCGTCTAATCGTACACTTCCGGTATGGGTGGTGGGAGCGGTCAAAATACCTGTAAAGACGCTTCAGAACGGCGTTTCCGTTAAGAAACAGAACAATCGGAGCATTTGAATCACCACAATCAAACACTCATAAAACATTTTTTTATTTTTTTTGAGGTTTGCTCAATCTTTCAAATAATTATTTTTAGAATCTCCCTGTCTATTATATTCTTATTTCAAATTTCAACTCATTTTTCTGTGGAGTCTTTAAGTAAAGGCAAAATTACTCCAAGCATCACTGCATTTTTAACCATGTTCCACATTCAAACACTCATAAAACATTTTACTTTATAGGTTTGCTCAATCTTTCAAATACTTCTAATTTACAGTGTCCCCGTCTATTACTTAAAATTTATTGTTAAATCTTAAGTCATTTTACTGTGGAGTTTTGGAGAAAAGTAAAGGCAAAATCACTCAAAACCTAAGATGCATTTTCAATCATGTTCCATATTTAAACACATTTATAAAACATTTTTCTTTGTAGGTTTGCACATTTTTTGGTATGGTACGTTCTATTTTCACAATTTACAATGGCTTGTTGTTTCTGATTGCACTTTAACCCATTTAATAAAGTTAAAACCTTTTTTTTTTGGACATTTTCTTTGTCATATGCAGGTTGATTTTAAGCAGGGGGAAAAAATCTATTTAAATCGCAAATCAGATTTTTTGTGAAAAAATCGGGGATTTTTTTTTTTAGGCCATATCGCCCAGCCCTAAGAAGTTCTATTTTAAAGTTTGTATTCGTAGTATGTCTGTAGTTATTTAATGGTGTGTTGTGCAGGTGACATGCTGCGCTACCTGCAGGAGAGCAAAGAGCGAGCAGCTGAGCTGATCAGAGCCGAGGTCCTCCGAGAGAGGCAGGACACGGCCCGCAGGATGCGCAGGTACTACCTCACCTGCCTGCAGGAGCTCCTGGAGGAGGGAGGACAGACCACTGGGTAAGAGTTTTATTTCTATTAGCCTTTTCTACTAATGATTTATTTTTTTTTTTTTTGGATGGACCAAGCAAAGTTTTTACAATTTTTAATTATTTATTTTGTATTTATTTCTTTTTATTTTTTACTGCTGCCTCATCATATTCTTTAAAACCCAGTGCTGAAAAGAAAATCATCAACGCTGCTAGTAAACTGGCTGCCATGGCCAAAGTGCTGGAGACGCCTGTAGTCAAAAAGAAATTACACAGAAATCAGGATGGACAAGGTGCAAATTGTTTACAGTTGTTGTTTTTTTCTTCAATGTTTATAATATTTTTTTTTTTATATATATAGTTTTTATTATTACTAGTTGTAGTCATAAAACAGTTTTTATGGAAACCTCATATTTATATGCATGTTTATCATAGATCCATCATCGAACTCTACAGAAGACTCTAAATTTGACCATCTTGCCAAAGTGTCAGGTGCTGCATCAAGCCAAAGCCGTTCTGCCGTAACCGTGTCCCATAAAGTTTGCAGGAATGAGCAGCGGCAGCAGATGAAGGTCCTCACTGAGACCAGCTCTGCAGCCCAAACAGCCAAAGTAAAAACTGCGGGCAAAGCTTCTCAACCCGACTTCAAATCTGTGAAGACAAATGCTGCTAAAGTTCCTGAAGTACCCGAACCTGTGACACCGCACTCGCTCCACTCTCATCATCCCAAAACCTTCTGTGATTTTGCTTCATCCAGTGCACGTTTTAGTTCTGTAGGCTCTGTAAATGTGACACTGAGGAAGCAGAGCAGGGAGGAGTACCTGACCGGGACAGAAACGGGAAAAGCCAGTGAACGTTTTACTCCTCAGGTAGCGGATGAGCCTTTCCTCGTTGAAGAGGCGCCTGTGAGAGATGATGGCCAGAGTGACTGGAGTTTATCCAGTAATGGATCCATTTTTATCAACAACATTCATCTAACCTCCTCCCATCCCGGCAAACATCCAGAGCCAGTGAAATCATTTTCATTGACTGGGCCGACTCTAGATGACCTGGACTTTGGAAGCACAGCTGGTGATAACTCTGATGTAACTGTTTACAAAGAGATTGTCAAAAAGCCATCCAAAAAGTACACAGGAATTAAACTGACTAAGACCAGAGAGCCAATCCCAGGCTCAGAAGATGAGGCAATCCGAAAAACATGTACTAAAAGTTTACTTCCTCAATTCAGAATATGCCAACAAGACAGTGGGTTTGACAGCCCAGCGTCTCTGATTCAGAAATGAAATGTGTCTGTCCTTATAGTTTTATATATTTGTGTGTGTGTGTATGTTTGTGTTAGCCAGTTATACTGTGATTTGACTGAATATTGATGTTTGTCATGATTTTTTTTATCCGTTTTTCTACTGCCCTATAAGAATTAAAGTTTAAACCTTTTACTAAAATGCCTTATATTCCAAAAAAATCATTAAACCTGCTCATTTTACCAGAAAGCCTTCAGGTTGCATTTAACATGCTATTTATTTATTTATTTATTTATTTTTTATCACTAAACTTTTGTTTTACTGCTGCACTGAATCTCAAATCAAGCGCCCAAATCCTGCATGAACAATTAAAACCGTCCGTGTGGAAACGGAAAAAGTTCAGTTCGGTGACTTGATGATTTACGTCATTTAAAACACCGTAATTACTTTTTACATTTACAAGAATTTTTGTCTTTATGCTCTATATTGAGTACGGTTTCACTATTAATAAACATACGTTTGCATTAAGCACCAATATTTGTCCCCGCCTATTTTTAATAGAGTATTCAAAACTTGAAAAGTGTTAATTTACGTAGATTCAGAACAAATAAAAAAATTTGATTAGGTTGCGATGTTAATTCATGACAATCATGCAATTAATTACGATTAAATATTTTTAATCGATTGACAGCCTTTATAAATTTCAAATTTCTTAATTTTTTTCTTTTTTTTTTAGACGTCAATATTTTGTTACGTTACGCTGAAAGAAGTTGTACTAGACTTAAAAATCACGAGTGCCTCAGTATCAAACCCAGATCCATGAGAATCAACAGTTGCTGTAGAGAAAAACATGTAGATGTACATTCCATTACAAACTCCACCTACTCTCAGTTTAGGCCACAGTATGTGGTTGCCATATTGTAGGAGAATCTGCAGACTGTCAAATCAAGCTGTTTTTAAACATTTTTAATGTAGGATATTTCAGCTGAGTGTTGATCCAAGATTCTTGAACTGATTAAAGAGCACAGCGTTCATCCTTTCTGTGCTGCATATCTTTTGGTTTTGACTGTAAAAGTAACTGAAGTGAGCTGTTGACTTTCCTGAACAGTAGACTGTTGTCATTTAAAGCTGTTTTTATCATGTACAGGTGTTCAGAACCGTGTGTGTGTGTGTGTGTGTGTGTGTGTGTGTGTGTGTGTGTGTGTGTGTGTGTGTGTGTGTGTGTGTCAGTCAGTGCTGCATGATTACTGGTTTACACACCCATGACTACTGCATTTTATCGTATTGGGATTCTTTTGAGGAACTTTTAAATGATTTGGGATACAAAAGCAGGAACAATTATTTAATTTCTTTACTCTAAAAGACATGAAGCCTTTCTGGTTTGCATTAGGAATTTCACTTTAATGTCCTGCAGTACCTCATTACATATTTTAATGTTAACTTTTATTGTTTTATATATATTTTAATTTTATGACATTGTGATTATGGGCAGCATAACATTTCTTATCCTTGCATACCAGTTTGCATATTAGAATTCTTGTAAATTCAACTCTTGGAAATTGGTTTGTATAGTAACTTTGTTTTTGTTTTTTTTTTTATCTTGCAACATTGGAGTATATAATGTTTAGGAATGTTCTAATAATTCTTGATAAGTACCTGATATAATGCTCACTTACAGTTGTTTTATTGCACTGTAGAACTTCATATTTTTCAAATTGAATGTGTTGTACTACTTTTTTTATTCCTTTACCTCGTGTATGAATATGTAAAAAAAAGTGAGGTTTTGCATTCAGACACACAGAAAAAAACCCTACACTCTTACAGATAAAGCAGATCGGGGTATGGGAGCTGATTCACTTCAGATCTCATGGTAGATCTCCTTGCATGCCTAAGAAATTTGCAAACGAATTACCCTTTCAAGTGGATTTGACTTGTTTAAATCTGGCAACCCCTGAAGAGGACTTGTGAAACGGATAGATTTCTCTCATGTGTCTGCTCTGTGTTGGAGAGTTTAAAAAGCTTTCCACTTTTTACAGTGTTGCACTTTGAGTTTCTTCCCTGCTTCAGCAGAGCTGCGGCTCCTCGTCTCGCATGGACATGTGGTACATGTGGTTCACTTTCCTGGCTGGCCTGTGTGCTCTGCCCGCGGTCCTCAGGACACTGTGTCCCTACTTTGTGCAGGACTGCGCCTACATGCTGCACGTTTTGCGCTGCGGTGCGCGCCTGGAGCTCTACAAGAGGAGAACTCGCTTCTACAGCATTCTCGACGGCTTCCTGGATTCCGTGAGGAAACACCCACACAAGCCCTTCATCCACTTCATGGGAGAGACGCACTCGTACTCGGAAGTGGACCGGGAGAGTAATAAAGTGGCTCATGCTCTGCAGAAGGTGGCTGGACTGAAGGAGGGTGACATTGTGGCCATGCTGATAGGTAATGAGCCTTGCTTCATCTGGACCTGGCTCGGGCTGGCGAAACTCGGCTGCGCTACTGCACTGCTCAACTTTAACATCAGGTCCAAATCCCTGCTGCACTGCTTCTCCTGCTGCGGGGCAAACGTGCTCCTAGTCACCCCAGGTAAACGTGACATCCATCACCATGATCACTCCATACAGTGTCCATACACTGGCCTCTGTGGTCTAGTTATCAATTTAGATAGTAGATAAATAGTAGATCACACCAAACATTTGCCCATTATTGAATTCTCTTATTAACGAGACCATTTGACTGGTCAGATGTACTGAATTATTTCAGAAAACAAGTAGTACTCAAACTTGAGATTGAAAAAATAGCAATGAATATGGTTTCCATTAGATTCATGCGACTGATACTATTGAACAAGTGCTTGTGATTATCCAACAAAAGAATGAGGTAAGAGTTCATTTCAGCAGTCAGTTTTTAGAAGTAGTCTATAAAATATGAATTTATGTTCGTGCCCTATAAGTGTATTCCTAATAAGCGAGCCAGTGGTGACGGTGGCAAGGAAAAACTCCACGAGATGGTCTACGGAAGAAACCTTGAGAGGAACCGGACTCGACACAGAGCTCGTGCTCATCTGGGTGCCACCGAATGTCCATTCATTACACTTCCATCATTGTTGAGGTCTACTGTTTAGTGATAGACTTAAATACAGAACTGCTCATGTAAACTGCAGTCTCGAGTCATTGTAGTAGACTGTTTATATTAATTACAGTCCATATGCACCCTCTTAGTTCTTGAGTTGCTCAGTAACCTTATGGATCTTTCTTAGTCCCTCTGACACATTTACAGGTTCTTACAGCTGTCTTCACAGTTGCTGGCTGCTTTCATGGGAAGGGGTCAAAGTGTATTTATATAATACACAGACCTTTAGAGAAACTTTTCATCTAACCATAATTCATTTCCATTCACGTTTGTTACAATTTTGTTTTGTTTATTTTAACACTAATAAACTTGTGGCTCCACAACAAATGTATACTTTTAAAGGAATTCAAGTTGGACACATAAAAAGATCTTCTTTCGGCTTCTCCCATTCGGCTCCCAGCGGATCATCCGTCTCCATACCCCCTGTCCTCTACATCTGCCTCTTTGACTCCAACTACCTGCATGTCTTCCCTCACCACATCCATAAACCTCCTCCTTGGCCTTCATCTTTTTCTCCTTCCTGGCTGCTCCATCCTCAGCATTCTTCTACTGATATACCCCATGTCCCTCCTCTGCACATGTCTAAACCATCACAATCTCGCCTCCTTTACCTTGTCTCCAAAATGTCCTTCATGCACTGCCCCTTCTAATAAACTCATTTGTAATTCTGTCCTTTCTCATCACTCCCAGCGAAAACCTTAACATCTTCAGCTCTGCTACCTCCAGCTCCACCTCCTGTCTTTTACTCAATGCCACTGTCTCTAATCCATACATCACAGGTCTCACTACAATCCTATAAACTTTCCCTTTCACTCTTGCAGATACTCTTCTATCACAAATCACTCCTGTCACTCTTCTCCACCCTGACCACATAAAATACATTGTCATCTAAAGATCTTTGTCATCCCATCACACAGAGACAAACCTGAGTATATGTCCCTGAAACCTTTGGCTGTGACCATCTTCTGTATATTAGATGAAAATATATCTGGTAAAAAAAAAAAGCCCCCAAACCTACTGTTAAATATTGTTTTTTAATAGTGTTGTTTTTGCTGGCTGATGTTCCAGCAGCTCACCCAAAGCTCGATAGCATCATAAATTCTGATAACTGGGCATCATAAATCACAACTTCAATTCTTCTACCATGAAGTCCAGGCTTGGGCAGAAATAAAACTGAATAAACATAAATAGATCATCATCATCCAGATCAACAGTTTAACACTGTAGTTTAGTTGATAGAGCATTCACCTGCTTGGGGCAGAGTTGAACTGATGACTTGTACGTTCTGCTGCAGAGCTCTGCGGTGCCGTTGAAGAAATCCTGCCCGCTCTAAAAGAGCAGAGCATCAGGGTGTATGTGCTCTCTGATGCATGCAGCACAGATGGCATTGAGGGCATCTCTCAGGCCATCGCACAGGCCCCCGATGAAGCTCTTTCTCCATCCCTCAGGGCTAATGTTAAATGCCGCAGCACAGCGCTGTACATCTACACATCTGGAACCACCGGTAAGAGACTACACAGATGTCACATGCTTTCAGACAAGACTGAATTTTACTCTACACACAAAATGACCTAATAAAACATTGACGAAAGGTTACGTAATATCACTAGCTGGTTTCTATACACAGAGGTGACGAGGGAAAGGTCTCTTGGCAGTGTTAATCTGGGTCAGATAGTTTGGCTCCACTTCTCCACTTAAAAGAAAGTGTTCCCCCTCAATGATCTCCTTTATGCCTGGATAAGACTTGTATTATGAAGTTAGTGGTGGGATAACAAACAAACTTGAATGTTAATTTGTATTTATTACATTGTTCGATTTGCCTTGCCTTGGTTTCAGGTCTGCCTAAAGCAGCCACAGTGACTCACGAGAGAGTCTGGGCTGCTTCGTTCATTCAGAGGGTTTCTGGAGTCACGTCTGAAGACGTGTTTTACCTCAACCTGCCTCTGTACCACAGCGCCGGCTTTCTTATAGGATTCACCGGCTGTATCGAGAGAGGTATGTTTTCTTTTCAGCCTTAGTGTTATTCTTTACTGTTCATAAACCTTTGTGATATAATATAATAAGGAAATAGTTTATACCATGTATATTATACCGTGTTTATTACGATTCCTTCATCTGATTATTAAGGAGGTGTGGATTTACTGTGTGTGTGTGTGTGTGTGTGTGTGTGTGTGTGATCTTATTTGAGCTCAAATCACAATAAATTGGTTATAAAGTAAATATTTGGAGGGAGATCTGTATGACCAAAACTACACAGTCTTATAATAAACAGATTTAGATCATATGGTGGTTTATGCTGGGTTTTTTTTTTCATCAGTTTGCAACAGTCAGTATCAAGTTTTCCATCAAGTCAAGTCTTCAAGATAGATTTGGGATTGGATTTTTGGATTTGGTTTCTGTAACATGACCGGCTGTGTGTTTGTCTTTTTCCTTCTCTTTTTTCTTATTTGTGGTAAATGAACTGTACGGTGTACACAGTGATGTTTTATAACTAAATAAAATACTGTGATGGTTGTAAAAGTGCTGTGTTGTAAGAGGAATAGAACACTTCAGAACATGCTTTCATTGTAAATTCTCAGGTCAGGCTGCATTGCACCAACCCAACCGCATACACATCATGTTTTATTCCTTACTTAATTAAAGTATGATCCCATTTTTTTTGTGCATTGTTTACATTTCCTGTCCTGGTTTTAGGGAATACGTTTGTTCTGCGGAGGAAATTTTCAGCCTCTCAGTTCTGGGACGACTGCAGGAAGTATAATGTTGCAGTGATGCAGTACATTGGGGAAACAATGCGTTACCTCTGCAATACACCAAAGGTCAGCATTTTGTTTCTGTGTAATACACTGCATTTATTTAATGAGAAGTTTTCTCATTTGCGTAGGATTGGAATTTTTTTCCAGCTAATTTATTGTGACACACACACACACACACACACACACGCACACAGTGATCCACTCATTATTATTATTATTGTTGCCTTTGTCTCTGTGACATTTCCCACAGAGAGATGATGACCGAGACCACAAAGTGAAGATTGCTATAGGTAACGGTGTCCGGCCCGATGTGTGGAAGGAGTTTTTGAATCGCTTTGGCAATATTTATGTGAGGGAGCTCTACGCTGCCACAGAAGGAAACATCGGGTTTATTAACTACACCACAAAGGTTGGAGTTGTTGGCCGTGTTAACCATCTCCACAAGGTAAGTTTATTGAACTCCAAGAGCGCTTTATAAAACTCACAGTGAAGAGCGTTGTGAATGAGAGCTCATTCCATACGGTCTCTGTTAGAAAATCTTCCCCTACGCCCTGATCAAGTTTGACATTGGGAAAGAGGAGCCTGTGAGGAACGCAGATGGACTTTGTGTGCCAGCAGCTCGAGGTCAGTCAACTCCTGCTCACCTCATTAATGAAGTACACATTATTAACCCAGGGTTTCTGTGGAGCCTGAGAAGTCAAAAATTTAGATGTCAAAATTTTAGGCCTAAAAATTCACATTTGCTGTTTTAAGTCATTTTAAACAGGTCTTAATTTACAGATGTATGTGTAACGCTGCTTCTGGAGCTCACGGAGATGTTTTCCTGGAGCACTGTTTTTTTGGAATGTGTTGTGGTTTTTTCTTTCTCTAATCCGAATATAATTCGCTCTATTACAACTACAAATGAGACCAACATGCAACAGCCAATCAACTTTCTGTTATCGGTGCAAATCTCTTGTATTGTAGCTTAGATGTAAAACAAATTTAGTTTTTCAGCTATGGGGATTGAAAAAATAATTAATTTAGGGCTTGTTGCTAACAACTTGTGTGTGGCTGTTTTAAATGTAAATGAATGATAATTGTTTTGAATGATGTAAATGATCTTGCAGGTGAGCCCGGGCTCCTGGTTGGGAAAATCACTACCAAATCTCCGTTTGTTGGCTACGCTGGAAACCACCTGCAGACGGAAAAGAAACGACTCCGAGACGTGTTTGTTAAAGGCGATCTCTATTTCAACAGCGGCGACTTGCTGAGAATCGACAATGAAAACTTTGTCTACTTTCAGGATCGAGTTGGAGACACTTTCAGGTAAATCCTGCAATGAATGGAACTTCTTATCATTAGCAAAATGTGTAATTAGTATATTTATTTGAAGAACGTCAAGCTGATGTGGTAGCTTGTGCTCGTTGCTATGGATTTAGGCATCTGCTAAGTGCTAACGATGTAAATGATACGTTTTGGCATGATTTCTAGATGGAAAGGTGAAAACGTCGCCACAACCGAAGTAGCAGATATTCTCAGTATGGTGGACTGCATTGAGGAAGCGAACGTCTACGGCGTATCTGTCAAAGGTAGACCATGTGTGATTTGGGATATATATTTATTCCTCATTGTAATCCAAGGCCAACTCCATAACCAAATGATTGCTAATTCCTTCTTAAGGGCACGAGGGCAGGATTGGAATGGCGGCTGTGGTTTTAAAAGAAGGGAAGGCGTTTGACGGCGTAGACGCATGTAGACTTGTAACGAACTTCCTCCCGGTTTACGCCAGACCCCGTTTCATTCGCATTCAGGTAAGCCGTGTTTATAACCCAGTACTGCTGATTGCATTGCTTTCAGTCCTTCTTTTTGTGCCAAGCTCAAGTTTTTTTTTTCTCTTCATCTAAGCACATTTCTCTTTCAGAGTTCTTTGGAACTTACAGGAACTTTCAAGATGAAAAAGGTGAAGCTGGTGGAGGAGGGCTTTGATCCAGCGCTCATCCGTGACCCGCTCTACTTCCTTGATCTAGTTGAAAAGAAATACATCACCCTCACCGAGGAAATGTACAATTCAGTGATTGTAGGAGACATTAAACTATGAGTGTAAAGAAAAGACAAAAGTAGTCTATTAAAAATGAAGTGGTTTAGTGTGTAGACTAATCTCAGGGAGGATCCTGGCTTCATCTTTGTCAGTTTTTAATATCCAAATGAGCTAACAAACCATTATGCTGTGACGACGATCGATGAAATGTAACGTGTTTTAATGATTGTTTGAATAATGTACATTCTGTTTTATAAGTAACGAATACACTTTTCCATCACACATGGTGTAAATTTCATTCAGTGGTTCGAGCGTGGTGCTGTGAGAAATATCCACATCTTAAAGATCTCCCCCCCTCCCCTCCCCTCCTCCTCTCCTCTAGCTTCCAGCTGTAATAACTACTGAACCGGAGTTAAGTAGGGCAAAGGGCGGCATGGGGAATGAAGCCTAGAGACTTTCTAATGCAGAGTAGAAGTACTTATCAACTCCACTGGAGCTTGTGCTCTTTTTATCCACTGCTGAGGGTCATTACCCCATGAGATAGCGTCAAGACAAACTTTGTACCTTTCCTTCCCCCCCCCCAACCGCACACTGGTTACACACTAATTACCTACAGTTATTCACAGTGCGGACACTACAAGCATGTGATATTACTTCAAAAATGAATTTATTTAATACAGTGGTATATTTAGAAATGTGCAGCAAAAAATTATATATAAAAAAAAATTTGAACTAAAAGATGTCAGCCTCATAAAGAAAAGAAACTCAGATTGGGTAGAAGCTGTTTTATATCAAAAGAAAAAAAAAAAAGAAAAGAGTACTGATGTGCCTTATTAAATTGTTTACTAATACAAAAATACATTTCAGGGCACACAATACAGCATCCAGTATCACAAAGTACAGGACCACTCACCACAGCGGCCCCTTCTTTAGTACAGAGTCATTAAATTATTGAAACCGAGCATTTTCCTATTCTGTAAATAAGAATAAAAATGTGTTCTTACTGTTAAAAATGCCATTGAGTAGAGATTTATGTATAGGATGGTAGAAAAATTTTTTTCCCCCTCTATTTTATATTTTTCATTACTATTATGTTCAGTTCCAAGGCTCAGGGGTATTAGTTTAATACAAACAACCAATGTATTGGGGTTTTTCTTGTTTGTTTGTTTTTGCTTGTTTTACCTTTTTTTTTTCCCCCAAGAATTTTTCCCCTCCATCAATTTTTTTTTTATACAAAATAACAAAAATGTACAAAAGTTCATTTACAGCGAACCAAGGCCATGTGCTAGCAGTATATACAGCTATAATTTAAACATATCCTAGTGTTTTTGTATATCTTTTCACTTCATATGCATAGCAGTAAAAGAAAGCATACCTGTTCATTAGCCTCGATTATTGGTGTGCTAAATCCAATCCACTAACATAATGGGTAAGAGAATTTAAATATCCTTCATGATTTTACTCAACAACTAAAACACAAATGTTTGCATGTGGTTTTGTTAATGTTAATATGCAGGTAAGGCATCACTGCTCGCAGTGTAAAGATGGGGAAGTTGGTGTTCTGAACGTAGTAGCAGGCGTCTGGACCTGAGTCGTAGCACATGCATAGATCTCTAGACAGCAGGAGTTTTGCCAGTGTGTTCATCTATGGTAAA
Source organism: Silurus asotus (assembly GCA_024362625.1). Classification (NCBI taxonomy): domain Eukaryota; kingdom Metazoa; phylum Chordata; class Actinopteri; order Siluriformes; family Siluridae; genus Silurus; species Silurus asotus. The sequence continues at coordinate 8,919,238 of MU551526.1, forward strand.
ACATCACTAGAAAAGGTCTGTTCAAAATTGTAGAACTCATTTAAAGCCCGTGAAAAAGGTTCACCAGCAATGAGCAGAAAAGTTCCAATCCTTCACAAACACGTCTTCATGACATTTGAGGGTCCGTCGTTCAAGTCCGCAGAAAATAGGCTCAGAATTACGCAGATCCACAGCAGTCCTCACGTACACCCGCGAAAGCAACACGCGCATGACCACACACTTCACAAACAAAAAAGGTAAGCGGGAAACTTTTTTTGTTTGTGAGCAAAGATGCAGATGTGTAATATTTAAAACAAATTATTTATTTTCCTTCTTCATTTAAATTTTATTTTTTTTTTTTTCTTTTTAAACAATTTAGACAAATGCCAAATAGGATTACTTCAGTCTGTCTGTAGTACTGGTCATGCATATTCTTTTCATTTTAATAAACTCTTATTCATTCTGTCCATTTTATATTTGGCAAGCCTTCAAGCACCAAAACAAGAACAATAAGAATGAGTTTTGTAGGGATTCAGCACCAGGGGGAGGTGCTCTTATTGTCCTCCAAGCAAAATTAACTCGGTCTTGCAAATGTCCACAAAACAAGAGAACAGAATGACTTGTGTGTGGAAGGGGGTGGAGGAAAGGAGGGAAATAAAAGGGCTTCGTAAATGTTCTTCACCGACACTTTGCCTCTCAGTAACAGACCAGCTGTCGCCCTCTTCAGAAGTGGTCAATAAGTACAGACACACAGTTGGCGCCCACCAGGTAATTGGGGTCCCCTGGGAGAGATTTATTCTGCCAGCATTTGGGGTCACCTGTAGAGAAATCAGAAGGTAAGCAAATGGAATACAAATCTATAGACTGCCAGCATCAGTGTGTTTAATCTAATAATAATAATAAAGTCTGGTCTGGAGACCTGCAGGAGTTCAAAGTAAAGCGAAAAATACAAAATAATAGTGAAACCCTACATTATAATCAAATATGATTAATATATTAATAATAAATATACCAGTTAATATGAAGTGTTATATATTTATAGTTGCTTTGAATTTTTTTTTTTACTGAATGGGTTTAATCAAAATGTAATTCAGACTTTTGTTCCAATAAAAAATTATTATAATATATGTAAACAATGAAAATATTATCAAAATATCCGCAAAATGTTCATGCAATAAATCGGAATTTATTTAAGCAGCTAAAGGGGTTCTGCTCGGAATTCATTTCAATGTGCAACTTAATTTACAAACTGGGTTTTTAAGAATTATACAGCAAAAACATCAGATTTTAGTTCTGCAAGCATCATATAGAAGAGAAAGAGTTTAACTGGAATGGAAATGGAAAATTGAAGGATAGGTAGAAAACCACCCAAGCAGAATCAGTGTCATGTCCATGAGGGATGTATCAACCCTATAAAAATATTTTTCTAAACAGGTTCGGTGCTCTGCACATCGACTGATATCCCATGCCGAGTTAGCTAGGCAGAACATCGCTAGCGTTAATGTGAACATGCAGGGTTGAGTCAGTCAGCATCGCAGTATTCACAACATTAGACAGGTGTGGTGACTGTGGTGGTCCTCTGAGCTGCTGCATCCTACACACCGTTTCATTCACTTGTGTTTAACTACACAACCATCTTATACACCGGACTGGCTTATTGAAAATATAAATCCAAGTTAGCAAGTGTAGCAACAAGATGTTTTTGGCTGGAGTGCACCAGTTGTGCATAAATGAATATTCACAGACAATGTAGCCACAGCTTAAATGGGATGGCACATCACAGGCCAGTGGATATTCCCAAAATGATTGAGTCTGTTTTAAAAGTCTAATTCAACACAGAAGTCAAGTCAAGTTTATTTCTATGGCGCTTTTCACAACAAACATTGTCTCAGTTAAAGAAGTATTCAATAAGTAAATATTAGTGCTTTTAAATTGAACAGATCCTCATGTCCAACAACATGTCCAATGTCTTTTCTCCAAGTTAATTGTTCCTCACTTGCTTACCAACCAAGACCTGATTGGGAGGTAAAAATGTGTTTTACTTAATTACTCTCTGCCTTTAAAATTTTATAAGCACTAAACAATAAGGCAGCATCACCTTTCGCTATCCAATCAGCCACCTTAGAGGATTACGCAATGAAATGAGCTACTCGGTTAACTCTGTAGCTGCAGACATCAACAGCCTATCATGGCTCTAGTTGAATATGATCAGCATATCCCAGACAGCAAGCCAGCTTAATACAGGCCACTTCATCACCTCCATCAACACACCAGAAACTGTCTCTGACTGAATCTAGATCCAGCTCTGTAGATCAGTTCGATACTGATATGCTATTAGTTCGATACATCCCTAATAATCACCAAGCACAAGACCCAAAGAAACCCAGAGAAAGGACAGCGTACCCGACGAGGAGTCGGAGGATTTTAGAGCAAAAGACCAACCATCAGGGGTCATAGACGCACAGTGTGGCAGGCGCAGCTCCACCGGCTTCAGGAACTTCAGACCATGAGGCCCACACATAACCAGGGGGCTGAGCAGAGTTTCACCTGCATAAACACGCAACAAACACAATTAAGACTTAAAAATATCTGATGTTTTTCATAGTCAAGTGCACCACGATCGATCGGTTCTTCTATTTCAAACAAATCAGCATTAATAATTGAACATGATATCAAGAATGTCTAAACTACAATGAGATAACGTTTGTACGGCCTTCATTATGCAAAGATACGCACCTTTCTCCTTATCTAGTGGAGGCAAGATGCTGTTGTCTCTGCATACTTTAAAGTAGATCTCCTGCTCCACGCTTTCCGGAATGGCTCCCTGGGGGATGATAATACTCACACCTGTCTCGATTGAGCTCAATACTCCACCGTTGCAATTAAAGATGCCCCGTGCTGTGGCGACGACAGTGTGACCATCATCGTCATCATCGTCCAGTGCGTTGGGGCTGAAAGAGAAAGGGACCATTTACGAAGGGATGAAAGTGATAAAAAAGGCCAGAGAGAAACAGTTAACGTAATAAGAGCATATGAAGAGGTATTTTTTTACCTGACAGGGACAGCTTTGGGGATAGAGTTGACATTGTTGTGCTGATATTTGGGCCTGTTGTCCATAGTGCGAGTGAACGTGTCCACTCCGCTGTCGTTGTCTGGCGGCTGAGGTGAGAGGTGAGTTTTGGGATTGTTGTTTACCACAATTGGCTTCGTCTGGGTGTCATTAGGCAAAAGGTTGTGGTTGAATTTAGGGCTCTCAAACTTGCGCTCAAAGGGCCGCGCAGTGCTTGTGTAAGGCTTTGGAACGTAGCGGTTGTAACTGGTGGGAGCAGGGACACTCAAAGTCTTGGGTGGGATGTCCGTGCCATTGACTGGAGACTTTTGTGAAAAGTAGTTGCCTTGGACTGGGTCATCCCGGGTAGGAGGGCGGAGAGTAGACAAATCAGGTTTGCCTTTGGGGGAAGTGTGGGGATCTGGGAGAGAGTTCACTGTGAATTGAGAGAAAAAGTATTTGCATTTTTCTTTACAGTTTCAGTAAAAATGTCACAATGTTGTTCTGGGCTAACTAAAGGTTTTGCAATATTACATTGCGTCAGTGCAAACTAGTGAATACAGATAAATATGAAGTGAACAGCATACAGAGGCAACTTATTTTGATATAAAATACACCTTCAGTGCTCTAAACCAGATACAGATAGTGGCACTGCATTACACTTCCAGTTTAAACAGTGCACTGCTAAATAAAGATCAGTGTGCGACTTTAAACTCTTACCATCTGCGTTGCTGAGTTTGGGCAGAGATGTAGGTGGGACAGCAGGGCCTGACTGACCACCATAAGGAGCAGGTGTTGAGTTAACCTGGGGGACTGGCTCATATCTCTTATCCACAGGACTCACTTTCTCCCCTGATTCTGTCCTGAGAAGCAGAGAGAAAAATTTACTTCATAGAAATGTACTTAATAAAGATGCTTTGTATATCCCTACTGCTGAATTTCTAGATTTTAATACACATTTATTATGGTCTATACCTGTTATAAGGGTATCCAAGCTGAGGCTGTGCAGGTTTAGACAAATCATGAAAGCGATTAACTACTGGCTGAGTCACGGATTTGTTGTCAAAGCTGCGGCGGTCAAAGTAGGACAGCTGTTTCCTGTAGTACTCCTCATCCTCATCAGGGTCATAGTGGTTAGTACGGACCACCTCATCTCCTAATCGTGATTGGGGTTTCTGTGGCTCTGGGGCCCTGTGAAGAGAGGCAACAGGAGGAAAAAATAATCAAAATCAAATGAACACAATAAGAAGTTTTCTGGTGCCTTACATCTCATAAGCAAAACACATTATCAAAACATTTTATAAATCCGAAAGCGTCTTTTCACAACATATGTTTGCATACAAAGCAGCTTGTTTTGGTTACCTGTATACAGGTTTCTCCTGTTCTAGGTTGTTGAGAGAGTTGGCCTTGGACACTGGGACAGGGGCAATGACAGGTTTAGGGAAATCTGTGGGCTATATCAGAAAATGACAGATTCAACAAATAGGACAAGAATAATTCAAAATAAAGAATGACCTCATTATGCAGTAAATACAACAAAAAAAACAGATTATGAAAATTTGTTTTATAGAAGTAAAAAAAAATAAAAAATAAAAAATAAACATACCCTAATCCCTGGCACATCTCCAACCTCCTTGGCTCGGTCTACACTCACAGAACGCTTGTTCTCAAACATCTTGACCCTGTTGAGAACAGACTGGGGTTTCATAGCAGGATCCTCCTCCTCTGGATCTTCTCTGGGTGGAGGAGGCAATGGTTTAGGAGTTGTAGAATGTATTGGCTCCCCTGGAGACACGACAACTTCAGGTTTCGGAGGAGGAATTTGAGGATCAGAATTCAAAGGTTCATGCTGCCCTTGTTTGTAGCCACGGTTTGGTAGCCCTGGGTTATACGTGGGTCTCAAAGAAGGGTCTTCATAATACTGCTTGGGAGGATCAGGGGAGCGGGGGTTATTGATTGGGAAGCCATGGGGCTCTGGTTCATAAGGAGAGCGGGCATCATACACAACTGGGGGAGGAGGAGGAGGAGGTTCCTCATAGCGAACAGGACCTGCTTTTCCATGCCGTAGTGGTCGGTTATCATAAGCAACAGGGGGCTCATCATAACGAGGTTGAGGAGGGCTATAGTCCCGCGTGGGCCCATCCTCGTAAGGGGAGCGGGGTTCGTAGCTCAGAACGGGAGGCTGGTGGCCCTGAGGATAGCCTGACCCGGCTGGAGGAGGAGGAGGTGGAGGAGGCTGGGCCGAGGACTGCTGGTCATACTGGGGCCACTGTTCGTCATAATGAGGCACACGGTTGTCATAGTGCAGGTGCGCGTTGTAGTTGTTGTGAGGCTTTGGTTGTGCGTAGCTGCCACCGTCATAGCCGTAAGGCGGGTGGTCGTACTCGCGGTATGGCTGTTTGTCCTGGTACACAGGCTGGTGGCTGTAGGACAGAGAGGATGGGGGAGCTAAAGATTGTGGCTGCTGGGGCTTCATCATGTGATTTACTCGTACAGGCTCATCCACACTGTACAGATCCTTCTTATACATCTGCTGGGAATAGAACAGCAAAACAGACAAAATGAGTACCAAAGAGGTCAAATGCCTTTAAAATGATGTGGAAATATACCCAAAATATAAGAACAAAAATAAATCTAATTAACAAAAAAATAAAATTAAAAATCAGTATAACAAAACTAAACTAGCTGTTTAACACAATGCGGTCAGATCAAATCATCAAACTTGCATGTCCTTTTGCAACACCAAAAAAAAGAAACCCCGGCAAATACACATTGTTATTATGCAATTAACAGGCAGATTATCTCAGTTTTACATACCCAGATTTACATGTCTATGTCATTTGATAAGAAGCCTTTCAGTAATGACAGCCAACAGATCACTATGTATCCAACTAGAGGAATTCATCCGTTTGAATCAATTTAGTGGAAAATGTATTGCTTTTTCATGCCTGAAAAGCTACTTTCAAACATTCTATAGCCTGAAGACAGTAGAATTTAAACAAAACTGCTTTATATAATACATAAAGAAACAAAGCATAAATGCATATACTATTTAATCTCCTTTTTATACAATTAAAACCTTTTAAGATCATTTGATTGCATTTATTCCTTTTATAGGGTTAGAAATACTGTCTGCAGGTTAGGTTGACATGCAGCTACAGACATCCATTCTTGCAAATAAGATAATATTCCATTTGCAATTCCTTATTCCACTACAACATCAGCAGTCAATTGTGGAGCAGCTTCTACTTCTATGACAAGTTTGTGTGTGCTACTTTTTTATGATCACTACTTCTACAGACAGAACAAGCTGAAAGAAATCTCAACAGTAAGGAGCCATGCAAGAGGTAGGAGAGGTAAGAGTGAAAAGACTAAAAATGAGCGGCCTCTTGCATAAAGTCACAGGCCCTCTTCCTTTTCCCCTCACACATCGGGCGCATGTGTACCAGTCACCCATACTCTTAAGGTGGCAGAGGCACACACAGCACAGACATGGGTGGGCACAGTACACATGCAGACAGCAGAGTGGAAGGAAAGAGCATTGCGCAAAAAACAGGCAGCTTGAAAAAAGTGAGCGAGCGGGGCCGAACCAAGCTGAAGCGGGCCGTGCCCGGGTCCAGCTCATGGTGATGCTACTGGTGGTACCTTTGGATGTGGGCTGGGCACGAGCGACTGGTGGGGGTCGTGTGTTGGGACCTGAGCGAGCTCAGGATCGGGCTGGGACTCGGGTTCTGGGGTGGAAGGGTTAAGTAAGTCGGCCTGAGCGGTGCCAGTTGGCTCCTTGGATTTCGTACCCGCTAGTGGTGCGGCGGGCTCAACAGCAGGGGGCACTGATGCCACTGCAGGGGGGAAGGAGGGCAGGGCCACAGCAGCCTCAGCCTGCTGTGAAGTACGGTTCACATAGGTTATAGACACATGCCACTAAAAGCATTCCTATAAGCACTTTAACTGCTCTGAGGGTGTTTCATAAACCATTAGAGAAAATCTCTAGATGAAAAAAGGAAGTAATTGAAGATATGCCATAATTTGACAAGATGATTAAAGAGACAACCTCTTATTTCTTTAAAAAAAACAATGAAATTTAAATCTATATCAAGTCAGCTGTAAAAGGTACATTTCTAAAAGTAATACCATTCGAATATGTCCTCTTATTTTTTGCTCAAAATAAATTCCCAAATGTAATTGTACAAATCAACCTGCTGATGATATTTGACATTCCGAGTACACGAGTTAGTTTAGAAAAGAACAAACTAGCTTCATGTTTACAATTGCACCTTTACAAACTGAAGCCTTACTAGACAGCATGCAGTCATGGCTTGTGTACTGTACCTGTTGTGGAGCAGGCATCTTAAATCCAGCAGCTTCAATGCGGTTCATGGGCTCAGGTTGAGGAGCTGCATGCTGGTAACTTGGGTACGCCGGCACGTCCTGAATGACAGGCGGATCCTCTCGCACAGGCTCAGAAGAACGTGTGATTGCAGGCTCACTGGGTAAGCCCACCTCGTCGTTCAGAGTCTCATCCAGCTCCTGGTCTGTATAGGCACCTCCTTCAGTGTCTGTGTCCTCGTAATCAGATGTGTGGCGGCTGTCAGTGCTGTACATGCTGTACTCGCTGCCTGGCGCTGAGAGGTAGGACAAGCGGTCGTCATGGATGTCTAGGTCGTCCTCTGGAGCTCCGTCAGCCTGGAAACAACAATTATGTGGAGCAGGCCACAGGACCTTAGTACAGTTTACAAATTAAATAAAAAAATGTTTAGAAATAAAAAAAATAAATATAATTTTTTTGTTAAATTAAGTTACTATCAAAAGCATTTTCTTAAAAAAATAATTATTACAGTATTTAATCACCATCACAAGGTGTTAATATATTTGAATATATATTTACAACAGCAGACTAATCTGCATTCAGTTACTAAAATAATTTCTGCTCTGGTCTTAGAATAAAATAAGTGTTAATAAAATAAAACTAAAATGATAATAAATGTCCTTATATTATGTATTTATGCACCAATTTTAATCAAGCCACTAAAACGATTTATTTTTGTTAAGATATTTTGATGTATTTACAATTATATTTAAGGTATTTGATAGACACCTGACTCTTGACTTGACCCTTATCCAGAGCACCTTCCATGCAACTCATTTATATAACTGACCAGCTATGGGGTTAAGGGCCTTGCTCAGGGGATGGCATCTAGGTGTGGCTGGGAATTGAACAAGCTTTTGATCCCAAATCCAAAGCCTTAACCACTAAGCTACCACCTGCTATAAATATAGCTATAATTATTTTTTTTTTTCCTAAATCATTTGGCGATTGGCTTACCTTGCCCTCAGAAACCCAGACCAGCTGGTTCTGTTGCTGCTGAATGGTTTCTTTCAGAGCTCCATACCACCCATCATTCATGTTGTTCAAGTTAATGGTGGCTAAATAGAGAGTGGACAACAGGCAGAAAAATATTTATGTAGCAAAGCCAGAATTTGAATTGCTTGCTGGAATCTTTCTTTAAGAGGCAAAGGTGAAATTAAATTATTTGATTTTGAAGTTCTGCAGTCTCTGCACATACTGGTGAAAAGATGGTGGTTGTTCTTCCTCAGTTTGAGGGCACGCTCATACAGTTTCCTTGCACTCTTTCTGGACTCAGGACACAGCCTGGTCCTCATATTCTTCACACCCTGTTTGCTGTCTGGGTTCAGAAATACCACGATGGGGTACCACTGGGCATAGTTCAGACGGTCCACAGCATTAGGGGTGATGTCCAACACTGCATGCTTATCCTAGCAAAGGACACATAGCTGAAGTGAGCATTTCAACATAGGATCAGAAACATAATGGAGTGGCAGAGGTAATATGCAGCTTAGTGTTATATGCTGTGGCAAACCCTCAGATAACTCACTCTATCAATAATCTGTTTAATGGTATGGAGACGAATGATTCCAGAACTGCGCTGGTCTGTGCCTGCATCTCTGGGCTCACTCTCTGTAGACAAGACAGAGTGTTAGGCCATGAATGATACAATTGATGAGATGTTTATACCAACTATGCTTATACTGTACAATGGACATGAAGTACACATGCACGTTGCTGACTGGTGTTCCAAGGGTATAATAATAACACATTGCGAGACGTAAAAAAATGCTCACTGGCAAGCTCAAAGATGTCCGTTTCCTCCCTTGAAAGTTTCTCTCTGGCAACATCAGCAATGGGACCAAACACTACTACAGGTCTCAGGAAACCAGCTAATCATGCAGGAATAAGAACAAAGCAGGTCAGTGCACAAATCCCATTAAACACAGATGCACAACAGAAAACAAAGAGTCATACACTGCAAGATAAATTATTACGCTGCACAAAACGATGAGTAATAACAAGGTCTTGCATTGCTGTCAGGACCGGCCCTTACCTTCTCTCAGTACTACTCTCTCATAGGCAGGGAATTTTGTCTGTACAGGCTGAGCAGAGAGGTCCTCTCTACTTTTCCTAAGGTTCCTCTTGGAGCTCCTCAGGCCACGGAACCTCCAGAAGTCTGCCCTGTCCCCTCCTGCTGTCTTGGGAAGCGTGTACTGCACACTGGAGAGCTGCTCTGCTCTAGAGGACAGCAAACACACAAGGCTGTTATTCAATTTGTATAAAAAGATGAACTAAAACCAGCCATCTAACACACTATAGGGCATCTCTGTGTGAGATTGATATGTTATTTCTATTATCGGATTATCCATCTATCTTTTTCCACACAATTCACTGAAATTACTAGATCTTTTTCCAGTACCTGTTCTTGTTGGGGATGATGCCCCGCTCCACCTCTTGGTGATTCTTGCCAATGCGAATTGCAAGCCAGGAACCCAGTTTGCCGTTGTAAAGGGTGTCTACTACCCGGAATACCTCGCCCTTATTAAAGCTCAGGCCATATGGAGACTCTTTTTCGTATTCAAAATGAGTCCGGATATAAAACGAGTCACCCACATCCGACTCCACTATTCGCCGGTACACTAGAGAGCAAAGAAAAATGTGTCCGTGCAGAAGCAGAGTAAATGATGCTTTATGTCTGTTTTCACTTTAGATAATTAAAAGACAAAATGAGGACACGACTTTTCATTTGATCACAGGAAATCAAATAAATCGGTGCATGATCTCAACATCCTTACCATCTTTCTTTTTCTGAGCCAAAATGGTGACATCATCCCCTTTGGGCAGATCCAGAAGAAACAGCACAGCCTCCTCTCGGATGATATTTGCAAAGTCTACATTATTGACCTGAGTGGAGAACATCGAAAAGATGGTCTCTGATCATTGGTTCATCGATAAAAGTACAAATATAATAAACATTAACATAAATACAGAAAAAAAAAACATCCATAAAATTCATTACAGAGAAAGTCACTGTTCATTGTTTTAAAAAAAGGATTCAGAGTGTGGAAGGCACTTTGGCAGCCAGTCAAGAGAACAACCTATATCGCTGGGGAAACCACCAAGGAACTAAAAACACTTTGGTACATGCTACGGTTTAGTAGCATTTACACACAAGCAAGGCAAAGCTTGAAAATCAAATTGCCATAAACTAAGGCTGTTATCACAGAACCCATAAAAATGGGTATAAAACTTGAATACTAAAAAGATCTATTCACCATTTAACAAAGCTAAACTATCATAAAGATGTGTTATTATACAGGGCTGGTCTACTTATTGTTTTACTTAAGGATATTATGAGTACTGATACAGCCTTATAAATAAGCAAAAACCTTTCAGTTAAATTAACATTTCTCTTGTATTGGGCAGAAAACAGACAGGAAAACTCACCCTGAGTATCTGGTCTCCCTCCTCGAGGCCTTCTTTAGCAGCAGGACTGTCCTCCAGCACGCCAGCCACAAAAATGCCCACGTCATTGCCGCCAGCCAGCCTCAGCCCCACGCTCTCACCCTTCTTAAACTTTACAAGCTTCATACTAGGCCTGGAGAAACCAAACATTAAAGTCCAAACATTAAAAAATATCCCTTCCAATCCCTTTGTGGTGGCAAGTTTTTCTTAACTTTGTGTAAAATTATGAAGAAGGGTAAGGGTACCGTAGAATGCTGTCATCATGGTTCACACTGGGCACAGGGGCATCTGCAGGACTGACAGGCAAATCCACATCAGGCTGGCCAGGCTGAGCATACACAGGCTTTGGTTCTAAGTACAGCAATAACCATGTTAAAACACACATATAAACAAACGCACACAAAGTGGATTCCCTGCTAAAAGAGGTCAAGACGCTACAGGCGGCCATGGTGTCCAAACTAATCAAAATCATGCTGCACACGTCTCCGCTGTTGTGCAAACACGCTCTATGATCTCATTCCGTAGCTAGAAATGTTTCAAATGCTTTTCAGCAAATGTGCACAATACAAACAATAGTTTTAACTGTTTTCTTTCAGATACATGATTATAGAACTACTAAAAGTGACAAACATGCTGGTGACAGGTGGGTCAGGGTATTAATCTGATCTCTGACCTGGCAGAGGGGGGAGCTGTTTCTCCTCTCTCGTCCCAGTCTGTTCCAGTGCTTTATGCGGCTCTTCCACCATTTTAGCAGGCAAGGGGAGTGGCTTTGAGATGCGATCCTCATCACGACTCCTATGACTGCAAACAGAAGAATGAATATATAAGCTGATGCAGAGTGATGTTTAGTTCCAGAAAATCTAAATATGGTTTCTTTTTGACCAAAAATCCCAAGCATCAAAAAGACTTGTAAAGCATATACATCAAGCACATGTCTATACTGTACTAATAAGCACTGTTGAATAATGCAGCAGAAAAAAATAGGGAAAAAAAGAGTAAATAATCCATTAAGCATATTTAGGGATTAATGCATGCCTTGTGGCCTGAAAAGCAGACAACATCAAAGCACATGCCTTTCCTTCACTATCAGGGCAAAGCACACACTCAATAAAACAATGTTTATAGTGAAAGACAAACTGCTGCAAGGGAGGGATGAGGGGGGTGGGGATACAAGCGAGAGAGAGAGAGAGAGAGAGAGAGAGAGAGAGAGAGAGAGAGAGAGAGAGAGCACGCAAGACAAGGACAATGCATGTCTACACCAGTTAGGTAGTCTTGAAGGTCACAGCTGTGTTTTGCTGCTCCTTTGCTGGGCTATATTTAGACCAACCCATCTGATCTGGAGTGATGGAGGATGATAGAAGAGAGAGAGAGAGAGAGAAAGAGAGAGAGAGAGAGAGAGACTCTAGATGCACTGGTCCTGAGTGCTAAAGGAGAAAATGGCCCTTGAAGAATCGTTACATGGTCAAACATTTAGAGTGCGGCCATTTAGTAACCTTTAACGTCATAGTAGACACAGTGTGAGCCGTGTTTAAAGACTGAACAACAACAACAACAAAAAAAAACCATCTCCCCTTTCTCCAGTTTTCAGTCTTGATATAGGCTCCACATGTGGTCCTGTTTAATTCATGATGCTTATGAATATTCTTTCCAGCAATTGTAGTGGCTCACAAAAAAGAAAAGAAAAGAAATGATGCTGACACTGAGTGTATAGCTGCATCCACATGCCAACTGAACAAACGCTGTTTCATCTATTGTCACGATACAAGCAAATGTAATGATAACCAACATGTTAAGATTAAAATGTTGTTTACATTTGTCTAGGCATACATATGGAGCGTTTTTTTTTGTTTTCTTTCCTGTATGAAGCATGCAAGTTGTCTGTCTGAAATCTGAATTTCCAGTTTGTAGCCATATTAACACTGCTCAAACATATATTAAAATGTATATAATGTTAAAATCATGTCAGGCTGCATGGGGACTGATGCCAATGAATGTCATCATCACAACCCACCACTATAAATTACTGTATTAAAGTTTTATATATCTCCTGTGTGTAAAATTACAACTTCTAAAGGGCGCACACACGACCAGATAGCTAAGCTGGGAAAATGTCCCAGAGAGAGAGAGAGAGAGAGAAAGAGAGAGAGAGAGAGAGAGAGAGAGAAAGGGAGAGGGAGAGAAAGAAGGGGGAAAGAAAGAAAGGAAGGAGGATGGTAACTGCCACAACACTTTAAAACACACATTTCCTTCTCTGACAATAAGCTTGTAAAATAGAACCAGGATTTATAAAAAAAAACAAACAAAAAAAAAACACAATAACAAAGAAAGAGCATAAAAATAAATTTATTACATCTTCCTTTGGGTGCCCTTTATGGCAGCCTCTAATTTAGTACAATATATGGATAAACCAAACTCAAATGAAACTCTTTACTAGAAATATGCAATGAATAGAAATAGCTCATCAACAAGGAGCTGGGTTAGTTTGATCAGTTCACAATATTATACAATAGCATCAGTGCTGCAGACGGCGAAGAATGGAAGGTTAGTTAGTTGGTAGTGATTCATGATGTGTTACATGTGTGTTGGCATACTTTCAAACCACATTTGATAGACTTACAATGCCCGAATTCTTTGCACCAAGAATCGTGTGGCTCTGATTCGAAATATAAATACATTTAAAATGGAAAAACAATTGTATGATTGTAAGATGTACAAATGTAAAAAAAAAAATCTCTAATGAAGCTGAACCTCCTGCAGTATAAAATAGCAGAAGAAAGTTGGCAAGAAAATGAAGAGAGAGAGAGAGAGAGAGAGAGAGAGAGAGAGAGAGAGAGAGAGAGAGAGAGAAAATGCACAGACCTGCCATTGCTGATTTGTGGAGGGGAATGTCTGGAATGGTCTGAGGGCTCAGAGCGCCGGTCTGGGGAACGAGAGCGACTGCTCTTCTTCTTGTCGTGTGAGCGGTTCGAATGATCCGAAGCTACTGAGTGGATATCTGAAAACTCTGTCGCAAAAGAGCACTAAACATTAACTTTTACATAAAAAAAATGCATTACATACCAATACAGTGAATACTCCATCAAAACATTAACTAAAATTAAAATGGATAGAAAAAACTTAATAATGGATAATCATAGTTTAAAACAGAACCACTAACCATCTCTATCGGAGGCATTGGCCGAGGGAATGCTGTCATCCAGATCAGGGATGTTGAGCAGCGTGGCTCTCTCATCTCTCTGCACGACCATCTTCAACTTGCCCTTCGACCTTTCAATCAACTTCTTAGCGTCTATTAGGGAGAGGTTCTCGGTCACTGTGCCATTTATCTACAGAGAGAAGATCCAAAAGAGTTAGGAGACTTTGTACACTCAATCTCCACAGTAATTAATTTTATTTTATATATATATATA
>MU551526.1:8934072-8947714 GCA_024362625.1 Silurus asotus
TATATATATATATATATATATATATATATATATAAATAAATAAATAAATAAATAAAAACATTTAATTTACATGTACAGTTAATGTCAATGGTGCGGATGAAGTTGGATAATTAAAAATACAGGCTGTGAAGCTCAGAAAAAAAAAAAACTCCCGCAATGAAACCTGCGAGTGCATCAGTCTCACGGTAAAATAGATACACGAATATTAGCTCACAAACAGAGCCACAGAGTGTATTTGAAAGCTATTTTTGCTTTCTGTGTATTTTAAGCCTAAATCATGGGTCTTAAAGTGGTTTAAAAATGATGGAGGGATAGCAGCAGTACTGCACAAAAAAGTACACCTGTTGGTTACTCATCAGTTTCAGCTCTCGCCACGAGTTCCAGAACGACGAGTACCGAGGTATTACTGTCAACTTATTGACAACCAGTTCAGAAACAACCAAATAATATGGACTAAAAAAGAGGTTTTTTATTTATTTATTTATATTTTCTTTCTTTTTTTTTTTTCTTTTCATGAGCAGACATTTTTACTGGAACTGCCAGAATGTGTAGAGGTTCAAATAAGAATAAACAATTCCATATTGGAATTTCTTAAAAGTTGAAAAGGGCTTTTAAACTATAAACTATAAATTAGGACCTTCCTTACTTAACATTAATAACATATTAAAGTAAAAAAAATATATATATATATATATATATATATATATATATATATTATCAGAAAACCATAAAACAAGTCTCACAAGTGAACAATCATTTTTTTTTGTGCACCACTACTGTATGTACTGCTTCTCAAATGGTTTTTTCTTCATCTAACACTTAAAAAAATGCCAAGTTTGGACATAAAATACAATAGTTTTCTTGTTGTTCCTCAGTAAAAGCATCTAAATGTACTCTAGATCTCTTCAAGAGGCCATGCTCTCTCACCTTCAGTACTACGTCACCTTCCTGGATGTTGCCGTCCCTGGCAGCCAGGCTTTCGGGAGAGATATCCTTCACAAAGATGTGGCTGGCCAGGCGAAGACCATATTCTGCTTATGAGAGTGAAAGGCAGAAAACACATGCGCGCCATGTTAGTATATTTATTTAGCAACATTCATTTGTTCATCTGCCGATCCCTTTTTGCTCATTCTTTAATAACACACTGTATTCTAACCACAACATTTTTTTGTTCAAATACAAATAAAGAAATGCTAATGAGCGGTCTGATATTTTGAAGCTAACCTTCATTCTTACGAGACTTGACGAGCGTGACCTTGGCTGGACGGGAAGCCAGGTTGGAAGAGACAGAATGGCGCTCCGAGCGTGGAGACAGACTCCTGTCTCTGGAGGCGCTTCGCTCTCTGTCCCGTTCCCTTCTTGTGCCCTGTCGGTCACCTCTAGCACTGCGCCGTCCTGTGGCACCGCCCCCACCATACCCACTCCGCCCACTCCGCGCTTCATAGATCTCGTCTTCATAGCTGTCGTCATCTTCGTCATGCTCAGACATCGTTTCTCGCTCTCCGTGACGCCCTGACGGGACCTGAACCTTCCTCTTTCGTCTGATGGTCTGAGAAGGAAAGAGAGGATCATTCACTGTAATCTAATTTGAAACGTTTTGTGTTTAAACACATTCAAACTGAAGCACTGATATACAGAAGAAAAAAAAAAAGGCTCTAAAAAGCACTAAAAACTTACTATCTTTGCGTTCTTTCCACTTTTCCGCAGCTGCTGCACGGCATACGCATGCTCCACATTATCCATTGAGACGGAGTTAACCATCACAACTCGGTCATTCTCCCTGCAAGGACATTATAAAGCATTATCAATATTCACGTTTTATTACATAACAGCCAGCACTGCTTAATGCCAATCATGAAAGGAAAAGGACAAAATCTTAAGTGAGCTTCCAGGTTTTAAGGGTGAACAGGACTGAATAAAAGGTGAGAAAGAAAACAAATACATTTTCAGCCTTCTGATCTTGATACAGACTTTAAAATATTTTTGATTTTAAGACTTAAAATAAATGTTAACTAATATGATGGAATAACATTGGAGCTAGTCAATTAATTTAAATAATGAATTCAGAATAATGGAAATGAACAAGTTTAAGAACTCCTGGCAAGTGGAAAACTTTATGTAGTCATGGACCAGATCCTCTTCCAAGGTTGTGGATGTAGTACTTCATGTCTGTGCACTCAACAAGTCTGTGGCCAACATTTCAGTTATGAGGCATGATCTGTCTTACGTAAAAGATTATATAAACGTTTGGCAAGTGCTAAAACTTTCATACTGACTGCATATTGTGCATGTGAAAGACTTACAGAACAGTATTATTGGCACTCTTGGTGTAGGAGGGTTTAAAAATATTAAGGAAAAAAGTCTCTGTGGTCAAGTAAAAGAGAGAAAATTAAACCTTAAATTTACTTTAATCTAAAAACTTACTACATAAAAATTTTTTGGATTAAAATACTTCACTGTATGGTGAATTGTCTGTACTGGTTTTTCTGACCGGAATGATCGCGACAGCAATATATATTAATGGTAACAATAAGCTCTAGTTATATTATTGAGGTGGATCAGACTAATATAATACATTTTAACCAACATACTAAGAAATCAATAAAATAAAACATTTCTGTTTCAGAAAGGTAAAATAAAAGGGTTTTCTTTTCACCTGGTTGTTGCATCAGAGAAACAATTAGATAAAGACTGAAAGCCTGGGAGCATAATCAGTTAGTCCCAGGTGGCCAACAGTTTGTGAGATAGTAACTTGGGTGGCTTCTATTATTATTGCATGACCTACTTTCATTCTTTATGTTACACTGAACTACAAGCAAGTTGGTAATATTTCAGCCAAAAGATTTGTTCTTTCATATCTGATCTAACATTTACTGGATATTGCATTGCTGCCATCTCTTATGTCTAGCTGTCATATAAAAAAGTCTTGTGTTACAGTGATGGTTGGATACATTTTGCATAATCGTTTTCTGTCCAGAAAGAAAATAAACGTCATAATATATGCCATTTGTAAAGCATTAAAAAGGATAATTACATTTTATGTGCTAATTCATTAGAGAAAAACATGTTTGTAAACTGATGCGTTGCTTGTAATATTCTTCTACAACAATACAAAAATCACTTTAAACGAGAGTGTCTAAACTTTTGATTGTGGGTGTGTGTTTATAGATGAAGGAGATATAATCCAGAAAACAGGAAGCAGTGGTGTGTCTTACTGTAACAGGCCCTCTGCTGGCCCTCCTTTCAACACATCAGAAATGACGATGGAAGTCTCTCCACTTTGGAAGTGGGGGTTGTCCCTACCACCTGAGATGGCGATTCCAAACCCAAAACCTGGAGCCTGCAGATAGGAGTCCAAACGGTTACATGTTGTAAGGAATACAAGTTAGATAAACCTGATGGACAGATCTGTATTCACAATGGGCACAATCTTTTTTTTTTTTGCATTATCACGGTGTTGGGTATAAAAACCAATACATAAAGAAGAACTCTGATGAATGAACAGCTTAAAAGTAGGAAATAATAGTGACACTTTTTATATAAACAGAGTCGAATGCTATAGACTAGTTTGTGGGAGCAGGAGTTCTTTAAGGCAGGAACATAGAACAAGTAGTCATGCACAAGACATACACAAGTGAAATACAAAACTAAATACTATTCATTATTAAAATTAAATACAGACAGACAGATTAAAGGCAGTAATTATCAGAGCAACAAAAAAATAAATAAAAAAAAAATAAAAAAAAGACCATAGCAGGGTCTTAAAATACAAGTGGGACTGAAACAAAAAACAAAAACAATGCTGCCTGTGACAAAGCAGAAAAACTCCTGTTCAGTGCAAGTTGCCAATTATAGACTTGAAAGCACTGCTCTACAATTACCTTTGACCAATTTAATAAACTGGTCAAATTATTTATCAGTGGAACACTAAAGCCTGGATCTTTAAATAACCTCAGAAAAACTCCTATACTCACCCTGTGCAGTGTTACTGTGTGCTGTTCCCATATTACAGTCTCCTCCATTGCTGCACTCTGCATTAAGAAACAGAGAGGACAGGCAAAGCATAAGTTGTGAGATTTACATCCAAATTAACATCCTGCACACCCGGAGGGGATTACACTCCCTTAAAAATACAGCTGAATCTCAATAGCACAGAATCAAAATGCTTCTAAACTAGTGTTTGTGTTTTCCTTGGGCTCCTATTAGCCAGTGCATGACTGCATGATTTACCCAAGAGTCTAAATGACCTTGATGTGCTGCACAGTGATGTGAAAGAAGAATAATGTGGCAAAAAAAAAACCCTCAAATATACATTTTACTTTATGCAGTGGATAAAATAAAAAATAAAGGCAGAGCACTACTTGTTTTTTCACTCTTTCTGAAATGCAGGTTAAACCACTTTATTAAGTTGAGAATAATTCCAATGTTATGGTTAAGAAAAGAGAGAAACGCAACAGACTTTAGCATGAGATGCTCTGCGAAGGGCAAAGTTATATTAATTCGGTCAAATCCACCAAAAGAGTCCAATAAGGCCAAACAGAAAGTATGAGCAGGTGGTTTTGCCAGGCCTGAAGAAGGCACCTGGCAGGATATCCACATAAAAAAAAAGTGGTGGTGAACATCCTTCTCTCTCTCTCTCTCTCACTTTCTCTCCCTCACACAAACACTCTTTCGAAAAGTTATTTCTGATTATCCTCACACGTTTCAAAGGGCTTTCCCAACAGCATTCAAGGTGACATATGACACCTACATTTGCAAGACTTCACTTATACAAAGCAAACAAGCAAGCCATATAGTCTCAAATCACAAACCAAATTCAAATAAATACCATGTACGTGCAAATCCAAATGCGTGTACATGCAGTTACCCTGTAAACTTCAGTTTGCTGTACATTCACATGGACGTGTTGATAATCGCAGAGGAAGTTTTTTGTCAACGCTTCCTTAATGTCTTCCTGTGGCATTGTTTAAACAAGCTGGAAGTCTAAGGGGGAAGCTGCAGACTGCAGAGTGCAGCATACCTCAGGACAATGGGCTAGCTGTGGCTCAAGTAAACAAAGTGAAAGCATGCAGGTCTGTTAGAAAGCTTTAAGGAAGAACCTCGACTGACAACAGCTCATGCATCTTTCTGATGGATGCGTTTTCAGACCTTCATCTTAGCAGTGGGGATGGGAGAATTCAGTTGGCAGCTCTGCCAGGCAGACATTCCACACCGCAGTCCATTCCTCTGCCGCCTCAAACCCAAACACAATCACTTAGCCAGTCTCTTTCTGCCATCACTGCAACACAGCACCAATAAAGCCCTGGCAGGAGAACAGGAGAAGACTGCACAGCTTTACAGTAATTTAACAGTCTCCAGTGGATGTGGGCGATAAAAGAATATGGGCAAAAGTAAAAAGGCCTTTGCTAGGTTTAACACAGATTTGCCCATCACTTGTGGTAAATACTGGATAGCATGCAGCCCTACTTTCCAGGTAGACAAGCTATATCTGAATTTGTTACGGTCACCCACTATGAATTTTAAGTGCCAGCTACCCTATTCTGTATAAAAAAAAATAAATAAATAAAAGAAGAGGACACTACCAATGTGCCTACCTCCAGAGCTGGGCAAAGTATGGACCTTAAACTCAGGGCCATGAATGTCTGTGGACATCCAATTCAACCTCCCATACATAAGGTTCTGAGTCAGCTGAGAGCCTCTCTTATTATATTAATGTACATTCGACTTGCCCATCTCACGATCCCTATAAAAAAAAAGTGTCTGAGGAAGCATCCCACCTAATTTATTATCCACTGTACTCTATTTCTCAGTCAGCTGTCGTCTTCTATGAGGTGAGCGCACTGGCCAAATGAGCTCATTCTGGGGACCATTAAAGCATAATGAAGCATGAGAAATGGATAATTAATTAAAAACAAAACTCAGCTTTAATTCCTAATTCAGCAGCAAGTGAAAAAGTGTGGGAAAGTAGTAGTGTGGGAAATGTACAGAATGAGAAGTCACCCACTGCAAAGTCAACCTCTTCACCCGATTTCGTTAGTATCTCTCTCTCTGAATGTTTGCTCACGCCATCAATATAGTCTGTTATAAAGAAGGAGTAACTTTTTTTAAAAAGGTGGATTTGCCCGAAATGCATTAATACATCAAATGTATGCATAAGGCTGCTTTTTAAGTATATATAAGTAAATATAAAGTATAAAAAATAAATTGTATAAAGGCAAGCAGCACTAAGTGAGTTAAAAAAGCAAACTGAGTACAAGTTTTATTAGATTTTACAATAGAATTTCTAACTTATATCAAAATTTATTTCAATATATAGACCTGAGTGTAAAATGTTCTCAGTAAATGCCATGTCCTGATCCACCATTTCATCCACACCAAATATGACGAAAGCAGTGCAGGAAACTCATGGGTCATACTGCCATTGTTTTACATACAGGCTCCATTCTCCTTTTAAACTCTAGAGAAATCCAGTATAATCCACACTTTCTATACAATGTGAACTTTATTTTAAATCAGAAACATGTCTATATTCCACATAGATAACCAGATCAAATTCACTACCTCACAGTTTTATCATAGCAAATTTCTTTTGGGCTGTGTAATAACTACAATATCCCTCCCTTTAATATAGCTGCAACACTGTTTGGTATCAAACAGAGTTCAACACAAGTATATGTATTTCAGTCGTTGGCCAATGGGATGAGAGCATGTTTTATGTTAGCTTCACCTTTATTTTAATTGCAGTATATAACCCATGGCACGTCACAATTTAAGATGAAGCCTCATGTCTTTAAACAGTGGTTTGTGTAACACAAGAAAAATCATACACCAGATGATTTCTCACTGTTAATACCATAGTCTGAAATAACTGTCTCTGTAACCTTCAATAAGCGAAGAGGAAAAAAAATACAAATAAAAAAATTAAGTGTGTCATAGCACTTACACACACTGTTTCACTTATTAAGAACACTATACTCTTACTGATTAGGGCGTCCCATTGCTCTCAGACTCAATTCTTTGTACCATAAATTCCACAAGATGCTGGAAACACTCCTTTGAGATTCAGTTCAATGTTAAAATAAGTGCATGTTCAAGTCTCACGTTCAAGTCTCCTGTTCTACCACATGACAAAAGTGTTCTGTTGGATTCAGATCCATTGAGTGGGAATTATTGAACGCCGAACTCGTTACGCCCATGAAAGTTCTTATAAGAATTCACATGATTATAGTAAATTGTGGTGATAAAGTGATGCACATGCTGAGCAATAATCCTCAAATGCACTGTGGCATTCAAATGATTGATGATTGGTATTAACAGACCCAAAAGTGTGCCAAGAAAACATTCCCCACTCCATTGCACCACCTCCACCAGCCTGGACTGTTGACATAAGACAGGCTGGGTCCATGAATTCAGGGTGTTGGCACAAAACTCTGAACTTACCATCTGTGTGACTCAGCAGAAAATGAGATTCATCAGACCCGGCTAAGCATTTCCAACCTTAAAAACAATCCAGTTTTGGTAAACCTGTCCCCACTTCAGCCTCAGCTTTCGGTTCTTAACTGACAAAAGTGGAACCCAGTAATGTCTTCTTCTGTTGTAGCCCACCTGCAATGATGTTTTTACATGTGCATTGTAAAATGCTGTTCTGCTCACCACAACACGTAAATTCAACAAAGGAAAATAAACATGAGAGCGATAACTATTACAGCACAGGTTTGCTAAAATATACTTGATATACATCAGGGCAATCAAAGGCAATTGATTCACCAAAAGGCAATCATTCTGGAGCTGACTGTTCCTTAGTAACATTATCATGTACCTAAGTATCCTGAAATTATGTTATAGTTAGGGGAAATCACTGCTATGCCTAGCTTTCGTGCTAAAGTTAAAACTCATGGTCGAAATGAACATGGTGAGGTCATTGATCATGTCTAAATGCTGATGCACGATCATTACCTGGACATTTGCATGAAACCACAACTATATTACGGTGGAGCATAAGAAATACAAATCTCTCAGCACAGAGAAACTGCTTTTATATTACAACACGTCACATCCTTCACTATATGCATCTCACTCTATGCAACTGATGCACAAGAACCTGCCCATACTGATTTATAGAACCATGTGTCCAGAGACTTTAGCTGCATGATAAATGATTACTGGTTATAGAACATGGTAATACTGCACCATTTCCTGCTATTTCTTATTTTATCCTGTTTAAGAAGTTTATTTAACTGGATGAACCTAGTCATACTATTTAAAAAAACAAAATGTATTTTAATATAGAAAGTCCCATATCATTATGTTTAAGCAAAGAATACATGCAATTGTCCTGATAATATAGCCTGAATAAACATACTGCTCGTTCCAATTCAAACTAAATAGCAAGCAGTGGAAGACTTCCTCCTTCACCTTTGGCTTTTCACATTTAGTGAGGCCATTCGGTTTCCCCTGAAAAAATCTAAACCAATCGAGATTTCCACAGTGCAGGAAGGCACACAAGTGTAGCCTGGCACAAGTGTCAGCTGACAGCTCTCTCCACTAAGGGGGGTGCAGGCGGAGACTGAAGCAGAGCCATTTGGGCCCACACACACAGATGGATCAGACAGATGAGTGCAGCTCTAACGAGCGACTAGGGCCAAGCACTCCCTAAAAAAAGGCAGCTGTCCAAATCAGCTCATCAATAAGAGCAAAGCAGATGGGATGGGAGATAGTGTTATCACGTCAGCATATTAGTAGTTGTACAATACTGCAATATATATATATACACTCCCTGGCCAAGGTAATAGAAACACCTGCTCATTCATGCGATTAGCCAACAATGTGTGAGCTGTCAAAGGAGGATGGTCAGTCTGGTTTGTGAGGACAAAAAGGTTATGGAAACTCAAATAAACACACTTTACGACCATGTCAAGCAGAAGCTCCGAAGCTTGAGATGGAGGAGACAAACCATCAAAAAACCCCAATGGGTTCCAATCCTGTCAAGCAAAAAACAGGACTCTACAGGGGGCACCGGCTCACAGAAACCGGCAGTAAAAGTTTGATCATTTCAGACGATGTTTTGTGTATCAATATTATCTATAATAATAATAGTTTTATGTATCGTTATTATAGGAATAAGGCAACACTATAATAAAGAAGTGTCCGTGCTAGTCACGCATGGTTCCTTATTCATGAAGTGATTGATAATTGGAATTAATTACACCATTATCTAAATAAAAGGTCTCTAATATCAATAAATGTTAAATACAAATTGTGCCCAGAAAAACAGAGGCAGTGATCTGATCCTGTATGTTGACATATTTTAAATCTGGAGATCAGGAACAGTGCATTGAAAAGCTTGACTGATTTTCAGGACAGCCAGCAGCATTTAGCTAAAATATGCATCAGCTGGAACTCCAGACTAAATGACCGATTCACTCATATAGCCACAGGTTTAAAGAGTGTAGATTTCTTACTAACCATTGTCCCCCTGCGACATGTTTAGTTATGTTCCCTACCCTTGAGTGATCTCCAAGCACTGGGGCTGGGATTGTTACTGTCCCACAGCATATTTTCCCCTCTCCCGTGCGGTAAGCCTAATGTGGTAGCATGAGTATTGGGCGTCCCGCAGGGAATGATTGCTGTTTAGGAAGTGAAATAAAAATATATCAAGACGCAAGCTTTCAAAACACAAACATTCTTACAGCACATACAAACTGCAGATGCTTGGCTTATCATTAATTGCTCCTCAATTACTGCACATCATGATAACAACGACTGCACCTGTCTGAATGTTGGCTGCCTATCAAAAAGTGATCTCCAGGCATGACTCAGAGTGGTTAAAGATATACATTAGCATCATTCTGAGACATATATTTTAGATGGTTTTCTCTGTGTGTGTGAGAGAGAGTGTGTCCTTGGTATGCATGAGTCACTATAGTGAGATTCAGTAGTTACCATTCTGAGCTAATGATGAGAAGACTGTGAGTATAATCCCCTTAGCCAGCATGCCCTTAACCCTTAACTGCTCAGCTGTATGTGTGGACTGTGTTGGATCAAAGTATTCAGCAAATTAATAAATGTAAATTGGAGTAAAATCTTTGCAAAGATCCTTAGACAATACCAAGTTATGAAGGGCTGTGACAGGAGTGTGTGTTTTGTTCAACATTATCCCTGCGTAACGAGAGACAGAGAGAGTCGGTCTAAAAATAACTTCCGTTGCTGCTTGTGGGTTCAGATGCTGAGCCTTGACACTGAAGTAGATGCACAAGTAAAAAAAAAAAAAAAACAATAAAAAAAATACCTTTTACAGCCAAGCAGGTTAGATAATACGACGTGCATCATTATTAGACACAATCTCATGCTTTAGAAGCCGCATTAGCATTTACAGAGCTACGCGAGTAGCTCTTTCACCTGAACTGCTTATGATGTCGAATTTTAACAATGCATGTACAGGTTAGATAGTACGACGTGCATCATTATTAGACACAATCTCATGCTTTAGAAGCCGCATTAGCATTTACAGAGCTACGCGAGTAGCTCTTTCACCTGAACTGCTTATGATGTCGAATTTTAACAATGCATGTACAAAGGAGAATAAACAAGTGCCCTACTTTTCACAGAGCCAAGCAGCAGAATGAGGCTTTACTGCCAGCCTACAGAATTAATGACTTCAGATACCGAATAACTATGTCACCACAAGGCATCTTCCATCAAGCTTTCAATGGTCAGATGTTCTACTACAAAACAACAGATATGCTGATCAATCATAAAACGGAAACAGCGGCATCAATACCTGTACAATAAAAACAAAAATAAAAAGAGTTGCTGAAAACAGTACAAACAAGTGCACATTAACTCACTGTGTACACTATTGCAAATGTCCCTCACACACACACTAAGAAAAGCATGTGATGATTGATGTTAGAAATGTGTGTCACCTTGCTGACGTTTGGTAAATGTAGACTAGCTAGGGAGCAATACGGAGCTGGAAATCTTAACTGACAATAGAGGTCAAAGCATGATATAGGAAGAATGGCACCCCAGAGAATACGGTGACATTGAGTGCACACATGTCCATACACACATCCTTAAACCTGTATAAATAATTACATTGGCTAGAATGAAAGCAGGTTAATACAAAATTAGCAAAAGAGACCAAACTAAACCTTCAGAAAGCATTAAGACAAACATAACTTTATAAAGCTGGACAACAGGTCTACATGAACATACACCGTGTACACACTGCTGATTACACGCAATCTACTCAAACTGAATTTTGCCTAATACAAATGCAATAAATGTAGGGAGCAACAGTTTTATTTCCCCCCTGAACCATGTACTTACAGCAGTTTGTGTCATCACCACAGAAGACTCAGCATCGTCTCTACCTCCAAACTCCCACACACAATCCAGCGGAAGATACTGCAGGTTTAACTGTACACTCACACGAGCTTCATAATGACACTGCTTCCTCTGTAGATGTCTAAGTGCTCGAAGCACTTCTGAACAGACAAGTTGGTTTTAAAGAAAAAAAACACGGATTTAATCCCAAGTTTGATTGCACCTCAAAATAGATCCCTCCGCTCCTTCTTCCTTGTTCTTGCCTAAAAACGCAGACATGTCTACATTTTTTTAAATCTGTCCCCATCCGCACCTCTGTCTCTTGTTCAATCCTTCTCTTCTACTCCCTCTATTTCTTTCTCTCTCTTTCTGTGTCTTTTTCCCAGTGGTCTGGCAGCATTCTAGAGGGCGCATAGAGGGAGGGGAGCTGCAGTTGTGCTACAGTGTTGAGCTCCTCTGTTCACCAAGAGCTCAGATCCATCTGCAGTGTAAAGTGCTGTACTGGCCTTAACCCTTGCAGAACCATAGAAGACAGAGTTCCTGTCAAACTCAGCAATACTGACCATCACCCATAGCGGTGTTAAGATCATAGGCTTAATATATGCACTAGCACAATTGTGCTTGTAATCTATAAGCACCCACTGGTTAAAGCAAAAGCAAAAATCGGTCAGCAGGACAAATCTCCAGTATCGTGCAAACAACTGAATTTAATTTTGACGTGACATAAAAGAACACCAGGACTTCGTTAAATGCACCACAATCAGAGTCCGAAGCATTGGAGTTTGTATATAATCGCACCCGGTTGGGAACTCCGCTAGCGTACAAGTCCAATATGCTGCATAGAGAGGTTAACACTGCATGGTTTCCTTAGAACGTGTGCCAAGGTGGCTTTCAATGCTGCTCGGTCTCTCAAACACAGACGCACAAACAGCAAGAGTCCTTTTAGATATTTTACATACAGGTGAAGCAGTTGGGACAAGTGGTCTGATAGCTGCTGTAGACCATACAGGGACATTCATATTGTCAATCTCTCACTGGTGTAAAGATTTGTAGTGACAGAAAGGATTGTGTATTACACACACACACACACACACACAGTTTGTCTACAAGCGTTCTGGCTCAGTCATCATGGAATGCATGTCAATACCCAGGCTGGGAGTGGTGACAGATTCCATGCGTGTTTTCTTTTCCCGCTCTCCCAATAGTGAAGCTATGCTGAACACGGAGCACACGTGAATGTGGCCTTCATCCAGAAACTAAGCAAACAAACTGCAGTAGAATGCTAACAATTCTCAGCCAATAGGAAGAGTGTTCTGTATAATCTAGATTTACCTGCAAATACATGCAGGAGAAAGTCAAAAGTCAGCCTTTGCTCACACCAGAGATTAGGCTTTATAAATATTAATCCCTTTGGGAAGAAACATGCAGGAAATACAGTATGTCAAGCTCTGGTGAAGCTGCTCTTCTATAGATTGAATGTCTATAAATAGCCCAAAGCTGCTGATGCTACGCTATCCTAAGGAGCAGATATGCAATGCGTAGTGCTAAGGTTTCACATGGAGAGCAGGTATGATGAGACTTAAAACCACATTAACATATTTGACATTCTGAAGGTCACCGAGGTGAACGGGGGTGACCAGAACTCAGGACCCTGTCGTTCTCAACTCTAGAAATAATGTCACTTTATTGATCAAGTCTTCAACTTTAGATCGGTTCATGTAATGCAATACATTAACCTTGGCTCTCTGTTCAAAGATAAGGAAAGAAAGATTTAGCAATTTTTTTTGTTTCTCAACTCCACAAGGAAAATCATGACAACTCTCATTATCTGTACAAACTGAACACGAGAACATTTGCCAAGCATTACATATACACTCACAATGCTTTATGATGCGCTGTGATCCTCCTGTGAAAGAATCAAGCGAAACAGGAAGTACCACTTCAACCAGTGTAAATCAGTCTCTATAGATATGACTAGGTTTATCATAACTCACACACTGCTGGTAAAACCAGCTAAACACGCACAACCATGACGCCTTTGTTTGTGTTTCAGTGCAATAGAAAACCTTACACAGGGCAAGACGCAAAAGCCAAGTCAATCAGAAAACCTTAGAAAAATGGTTTGAGGTGGGTTTTAGAACTGACCAGATCCCTAATGGCCATTACAGATAAGTGTGTGATTTATTTTTAGGGCCTGTAAACACCCTGATGAGTGAAGCTTCAAGGACATACATAATGAGCCCCTAAACTCTCATAGGATTAATGCTGCCTTTTAAAGCACTCCCTTTTTAATATTTTATATATATATATATAT
>MU551526.1:8947719-8974156 GCA_024362625.1 Silurus asotus
CTTGAAATTATATTAAAATGTTAAGAAAATAAAATGTGAGGACATTAAAAAAGAAGCCAAGTATAAAATGAACCCTGTATACTACACAGTGCACAGTGGAGATGTGCTGATAAGCAACATTACATGCAAAAAATCTCTGGCTTTCCCCACACATACACACATTACTCTCAGTGATATATGAGCTGACAAACATATGAAAGGTATCTCTGTTGATATATAGACAGCAGAGATCTCATTTCAATAAGAGAGATCAATGAGAACATATGATCAATCTTCAGAATTTCTGCATACAGGAAGTGAAATGCCAAGATATGAAATAGGATTCTCATACTGAAGACAGAAGCTGAAAGGAGGCCGTAATCCAAATACAAATTCTAAATCACAGGATCGTTCTCAAACCCTCATTATCATCCAATACATGATATTGTTTTAGCTAATAGAATAATAGAACAATAAAAATTTGTGCTCATTAAATCAATTACTTTATATGGAACTACCTCATCAATTATTTCTTTAAATTAGTGGATGCTCTTAACTGATAATAAATATGAATAAATTTGAGCTACATTAGCTTTATTTGAGCTGATTTATAATAAAAAGATGAATCAATAATGTTGCATATAGCTTTTATTATATTAAAATGCAAGTCTATGGCATGGGGCATGGCTCAATCACTTGTTTACTAAATAAAGAACAAGAGGGGGAACCAGTTGGTTCGTCTGCAGTGATAACACACCGCTACAAAGTCAAGTGTGTAATTTTAATGAAAATAAGGACAACATGGAGTGCATATTGGTTGTGATAAAGTTAGAAAACACTCTGCATAAACACAAACTACAATGTGAGTTTTAAACAGGTCTATATGGAGCAGTTTTGGTGTTCAAACACCAGAAAGCTACAGCCTATATAATGAGCACACATTCGTTTCTTTATTAAAATTATTAATCAGGATGTGGGCAAACGGTACATTTTTACTGCTTAAGGAAAAATATACACTACAATTTGCAATATTTACTATATATTATATAAAAAAGTAAAAACTTAATGAAAATTAGACAACCAAGTCTGTGTGAAGAGAATATCTTAGGGTTAATATTTAGTAATCCAGTACAATTGTTTGTTTATAATTCGGCCTGTAGTTATAGATTATTTTAGTAATCAGAGAAGAAGTACTTTTTATTTATTAAAGAACAAAACTCACCATACAAAAGAAAATCAGATGGGTCTCTAAAAATAAACAAGTAATTTGCATCCTTTTAAAGAAAAATTTACATTTCCATTGCAAAAATTGCAAACTGAAAACTAAACTCATTTAGTGCACTTGATTTCCAGATTACTGCAAATGCAAATATATACATTTAAAAAAAATCATAAATAAAAATATAAAAATCTATTTCAAATTACTTTAAAAAGTGTAAACACACTCTATAGAAATTTCTTTATGGTTTTTAGGTTTGAGATGATCCCAAACATTGGAAACTTTCTCTTGTGTTCTTTGGCCTGAATCTTCTCCTCACCACTCGCTGTTTTCTCTCCAATCCTCCATTTTTCATTGTTTTACATCAGTGTTTTATCCTGTCCAGGGGTCTCATTTATAACCTTTGCGTGCAAAGTGCCGTTTCTAGCCCTGTTTTTATTCGTATGCCAAGTTTATAAATGAAAATGCAGAGCGGTCCAGAGTTTAGCGGGTGGTGCGTCAGTAATAATAGTTCGTGGGGAAACACTGTGCTCCGTGTGTATTTAAATGGACTAAACAAAGTGTCAAGGAATCGTTTCAGACCTAATTATAATACTAGAATAGAAAAATTACTCTACACATCCATTACTACATTTAATCACTATTAATAGTAGTATTTAATAGTAATTTTACCATCACGCTGTGTATCTGTGAGGTTTTAAATGTAAAAAATAATGTACTTCTGTATAGAGGTATTAGTATTTTAATACCAAGTATTTTTAATAATTAATTGGTCTTATTTTGCACTTCACACAATAGAATACCAGTATTGCCATCATCATTGTACCATTCAGGCAAACTGACCCCAGATCCACCACAGTCCTATCTAAGATGCTGATTAAAAATCACAGCAATTATGGTGGCTATTGAGACTGAACAAAGGTAAAACTTATGAAACAGCAAGAACAATCATTTCTAGCAAACTTTATATATTTTGCTGCAATTCCAGTAAGTGCTACAAAACTACTCATATTTCTGTGTTAGTTGATTCCGATTTAGAAGCTGAATATGGTGCCATAATGCACATAATCAGATCCCTGACTCCACTTTCCATACACGTGAGTCAATTCATTTTTGATCCATCCCTAAACTAGGGTTTAGGGTTACATTACAAAAAAAAATAAAACATGAAAATGGCAATGTAGAATGCGCCAATTAAACAGTGTTACTGGAAACTTAAAAGTTTAAAACATCAATAGAAGCATAATTATAATGCTTTTTTTTGTTTGTTTGTTTCAGCCCAATGCAAATAAAAGACAAAAGAAAATGAACTTTAGGAAACTGTAAAATCTGATTATTGCAGTGAAGAATTCACTAACAGAATATCTTTATCATCCAAACTACAAAACTCAAACTTGGTATTTAACCAAACTTGTAATACTACATTTAAATGCCTCAGACAAGGATATATGTATGAGTGTAGATCACTGTGCACCATCTGTATGTGTTGACGCCATAAGGTCCATGCTCTGCTGACACCCAGCTCAGTAAAACTACACCAGCTAACAAGAATTACAGTCTCAATAACGCCACGTGTTACTGTTGACCTCCGGCCCATAAAAAGTCATCAGCTTGACGTGTTTGTTCACATGGGAGGAGAAACACACCTTGGGTGTTGCTAGTTAATATGCAACCTACATTTCAAACATAGCATAGCACAACTCCCTCCTTTTTGCTTTCATGGAATGTCTGACGTCAGAGTACAATTGGGAGTGAATGAAACAAGGAGGAGTAAAACAGCATGACTGGATACGCATAGTATGTGGTACAATATAACAAACAAGAAAGGCAAAGTAACCGGATACAAAATTAAAAAGTATTGTGTGCGTGCACATGTGTGTGTAGACAGTAACAAGCTTCAAATAGCCAGAATGATAGATTTCAGCCATTGTACTAAAGGTGACAAGGCATGTGTTACCCACTGAGACATTTGCATGCTTTACTGGTTTGCGTTTTGCATGTTGCCATTTTGACAGTAACACCAAGCATCACATTTCCCCACGTTCAGCACACCTTTATAGGGCAGGGTTTTCTTTTTAACACAATACAACAAAATATATAAAAGAAAATCCACCCTGCTGACAGTACAGGAACTAACTACTGATTGGATATACATTTCACAGTCACATTTAACACCATTCACACAGTAATATCTGTATTAAATCCTGAGTTCCGGAAACACACGCAAGCTCGCTGTATAACGTCAAATTAATCATCTCCAAACTCGGTTTTATTAAGGATGAAACAATAGATTGCAAAACATCAGTCTTATGCTCATCATGTTCTCCGGAGTCCATTTAAGTGTTTTATAAACCACTGCATGTGTTCTTGCTTCACTGGAGGCACTGAGCCCAGAGCAGCAGCAGCAACATTATTGAAAACACTATGACGGCTCTATTTTGGGATCTCATGTCTCAGCACATCCATTTCATTGAATTTTCATTCCACTCAGAAATCATGCACAGGCATCAAACAATGCATTGAGTTAGGCTGTCAAAAATGAAGCACTCGGTGCCTGTATAAATATCTGATAAAGGATCTGCTAATAAGCTTTTAAAATGTTGTTTCATTTCTGCCTGAAAAAAAAGCTTGGGAAATACAAACATATTACTGATACATCAGTACTCTGATGCACAGATTTATTTATGTTTCAAGCACATACTTCACAAAAAAAGCACCCGATCTGAGACTAATATTTAGGGCTGGCCCAAACCCCAATAACTACTAATATTATTTATTTAATTTATTATTATTTATTTACACTCATTTTTACCAGGCTGGTTAGTTATATATATATAAAAAAAAAAAAAAAAAAAAAAAAACGAAAAAAAAAAAAAAAAAAAAAAGCAAATATTTGGCTTTTTCCCCTCCTCCTCCTCTCCCTACCATGTCAATGCTCACATTTTTCTGAAGATTATGCATAGTGGGGGACATTTCTATCCCCTCGCCCTCGCTCTCACCATGTATAAAGGGGAGATTAACTCACTACATCAGCACAAACACACTTATTTTAAGAAGGCCCAAACTAACTTTGACACGTTACAACATTTAAAACACAAAATGCACTGTTCCACATGGAGATACTAAAAATAATCTGGACAGATTTTATGTTCCATGTCTTCATTATTGTTCATCATCTCAAGTCGCGGACTTGAGAAAAAAATAACCCATTTTAATTTCACGTGTAGTTTAATTTATTTAAATTTATCTCAAGTTGATACTACAAAGTACACACTCACTACTCATTGTCAATTCTACCCCCTACTGCACTACACACATAAACAAAGACATGAACTGACTGATGATAGAGCCTTTATTGGTTGGATTTGCACAGATGACTGTTTTTTAGAATTAGGGAACTTCTACGCAAAATAAATTCCTGCGCAAAGCAGTCGTAACATTCTCAAGCTCACCACACAGAGGGCTCACAATTATAGACTAAGAGAAACAAAGAGATAACTTGCTGAAGATTTTCACAAAGACAAATGCTACAATAGAAGCTTTGTTAGAAGCATTAAAAGTTTGTATTAATACAATTAACTATATCTTATTAAAAATACATACACACTATATTTCTCGTACATACATACATACATATATGTATATATCACACACACACACACACACACACACACACACACACACTTAAAACTAATCTGTTAGATTTCTGACTGAACATAAGACTAGTCATTATAAGGATATTCACTTGTTTGTGGGATTATACTCAGCTAATATAAACAATTATCATTTGCAAAATAAATGAATACACACCACCTTCCATAGAAATCCCAGGTTATTCACTTGTTTGTGAGGTTATTCTTAGTTAACACAATTACCAAACAATCAAAAAGTACAAACGTTTTCCAGGTTTTAAACAGCAGCAGTACATTTCCTCACATCCATGTGACGTGTGCGCTGATCTAAGTTGAATGTAGCTGCAGTTAAATGCAATAGAATTTTCATTTCGAAACTCTACATTAAAACATTTCTAGCTTAATCATTTTAAATGTCCTTCTCTATATATCTTGTATACATGGGAAATAAATATCTTCAAAGCCGTGGTGCAAATACACAACAGCATGAGACAGAACTTTGTCCTTAGTTTCATCCTGCAACTTCAGCAACACGTGTCACTAGAATTACTCTAATGAAATATTATGGAGTGAGCACACCAGTTAAAATTGGACACCTGTGAGTAAACACCTAGATGAGCAATAAAAAAAAATAACAATGCATCTCAGGTTTCACACCCTACAATTAAGGCGGATTAAATATAAAATACCTGGAAACTGATTCAGTCAGTCACTTGGCCGATACCAGTCAGGAACCATGTGCTATTGATTTGTATGCTACTGGGCAAACTAAACAGAAACTCATGTACAGACTGCAGTACACATGACACACCATGTATGACAGAGAGGAAGGACAGGTCAGACACTTTCAGCTTTTCTCTATCTCAACTACAGTTTCAACCGAAACAGAAACACGCCCATGTTTAATAATACTGCATTTCACAGCAGGAGTGAATCCTTCATTTCAATACAGTTTCAACTTGGGATGAGTAGATTTAACCACACACCACAACTGTATTCAGCAACAGGACACAAAGAACCAACAGTAATTTATAAATGCAACCTACTTCACCTTAAATAAAATTTTAAAAAAAGAACAAATATTTACCCAAACATTGTGTTTTATCTCAAGCTATTTAAGTAGTAAGATTTATCTGTGTATCAACATCCCGGACTGTGTAAAATAGAACACATTATCGTTAAACAGGTGACACACCTTGCCTTCGCGTGCAACATATAAACAATATATTTAGCCGAATATATTTCTCTCAGCATAGCATAAAGTAAACCAGAGCATGTCGTAAATGATAGATTTGTGATAAACCATTCCAGACTGACCAAATGAAGGAAAAGTTTGTCACTTGTTTAACAATAATGTGTTATATTATTATACATATTATAGCCAGTCTGGTACACGGACATGCGCGCACACAAATCTGACTAGTGAACTATTTTGCTTTAAAAAATTAGATTGTCTCAGATCTCAAGACCCTGCAGTGAAAAGTGAGGATGGCTGAGAAGATCGGCATGGGCTCTCTCTTCCCTCCATTTACACACTCACTCACACACACACACACACACACACACACACACACACACAAACACTGCATCTGCAAAGCCACCAGCATTGTGGCTGATCTCACACACACACACACACACACACACACCTCACTCTGAATCTGTCTGAGAAAAGTTACTTAAGCATTCAGGCCCTGACATCCTGACTGTAAAAGTTTCTCTTTCTCTAATCCTTTCAACTACTCAATACAAAGAGACTAGACTTTAAACACACACACACACACACACACACACACACACACACACACACTTGCTCCTGTGCACAAATTGCTGCTAAAACAATTCTGTTTGTGTGTACACTATTCATTCATTGTTGCTACAGAGTCCCTGTGTCTCACATGTGACCCAGTAGGTTGTGTCACTTTTAAGTTACATGCATGTTCCCATAAAGCATCTTAGTCCTGAAGGAACAGTGTTTCATGTGATACTCTACATGGTTGGAATGCCAATACAAAACTACTCAACTTGACCTGAAACTCCACACCACAGTGATGATGTCAGAGTCCCATCATATTAACCAGCTAGAAATGACTATCCAACAAGGACTTCCAGAGACTCCATTCAGACCTGTAGATGTGTTTGTGTTATGATTATACTGCGCTAATCCTAGAAGAGGTCGTTAACATCAGTGTGAGCTCTTCAGCACGCCGGTATCTGGGAAACACATGACCTCAGCCGGAGGAGGAGAAGGAGGAGGCAGCAGCCGGTTAACTGGTGCTCATCACACGCCGGCGATGAGATGTGATGTGATGTGATGAGATGTGCCCGTTTTAGCTTAGCAGGAAGCTAACGCACCGTTAGTGCCAGTATAATAAAACGAAATGTGGTTATTGAAACAGAACGTTACCTTATTAGAAGCTGCTCTGGCAGACATTTTGTTCTTTCTTCAGCTTCGCGAAGTTGGCGAAACCGTACAGCGTTTTAAAACGCGACGAGCTGCGTTTGCTTGCTCGGTAATATAGAGGGAGGGAGGGAGGGAGGAGGGGGAAGCCGACGCCAAACGAGCCGTGTGGTTTCCTCCCGGCTCCTCCAAGTGCCGCAGCGCCGGGCTAGAGTTTATAACTCAGCCGCCCTCTGTGGCCGCTGAGCAACATGTCAGCCGCGGTGTAACAGTCCAAAGTTCCCGGTGAGCTTCTCCTTTTGTGAAACGCCTCTATGATACTGACGGTGCCGGTAAATCCTTTTCCCCCCCAGATACAACAGCAACGCGTCCAGGTCAACGTATTATAAGGAAAAATAATCCGTTCATACATGCGGCGGAAAACCGTCTCCTTCTCTGCCGGACTGCAATGGCAGACTCTCACACACTAAAGCTCGCTCTGCTCACAGCGTCGACTCCGAGCAACAGCCGTGACAAGTCTGTCTGGGAAAGTCCATTCCTTTACTCCAGGGGTGTGACCGAAAACCGGCAGCGCAAAGCACGTCGCCTTACTCTAAAACCTCTCTATGGAAGTGTAACGTATTCCAAGATGAAGTCAAACCGGAGAGCCAGGATCAGTTTCCTGCGCACAGGCGCACGAAGAACCGATCAAGCGAGCGATGTAAAAATGCGATGCCGCACTCCGAGTGTGGGAAATGATTCAGTCCGAGCAACGCAAGGACACATGTATTCATGGAAGCTCTGTGGAACTGTACACTGATGTGAACTGACTTTACATGTGGTGGCCACCACAACACCAATCTAACCACACAGGAAACCTCAACCTCCTTATGACACTTTTATATCTATTTCCTTTCAGTAAGAGGGTGGTGGCATAGGTGATGAAGAAATTAAATGAAAAGTGTTATTGTCAAAACTATGTCATATGTTTCCTTCCTTATACATTTAGAGCAGATGCCTTTATCCAGAGCAACTTATAGTTATCTCAGTACACAGCTGAGTAATTGAGGGTTAAAGCCTTGCTCAAGGACCCAGGAAGGGTAGCTTGGTGGTATTGGCATTTGAACCCATAACCTTCCAAAAAGAAGGTCAACATTTTATCCACTGAGCTACCAGTTCACTAGAAAGACAACAACTGGTGGAACTCGAACCCACAACATTTGAATAGTTCTACCACTGAGTCATATTTGCCACTGGCTTGCACATTAGGGATAAACCTATAAGAAACAAACTTATAGGCACCAAACATATACAGTACATTCCAACTTCATAACCTCTTTTTCGCCATCAAGCTGCTTTGGGACAGTGTCCATTGTTAAAAGTGCTATACAAATAAAACTGAAGTGAAATACATTGAAATGCATCAGTTATAAATGCTCTACATTTGCAAACTTTGCATATTAATTGTAAACATCAGCACAAATATGATTTTCTGACTAAACTGGACATAGATGTTTTTTTATTATGTCAAATTTAAAATAATTATTGTTCTGATCCAATTTTTTTTTTATTAGATCAGATGTGTTTTACACCACAAATGTTAATGATGAAACAGATCATACACACAGAGGATACAGCACGCCATGCCGCTGATGTTTTGCATAACTTGGTAAAAGAAGCTGGAACAGAGTTTGCTCAGTTACTGTAGGATATAAGGATCAGTGTCGGTTATAAGATAATACTTTAAGTATAATTGGGAGAAAAAAAAACGTGTAGGAACCATGCGTAAGTTCAAATTTAAAGCGTTCTATTTTGCTCATTCAACAGTTCTTCTGGAATGGGCTCACAATCCGGCTGAATATAGCAGCGTAAATCAAACAGACTTGTATTTTACTGCAGACAACGGTGCAGGTATATAATGGACCCATAAGCAAGATACACAGCTCCATAAGCAAGAAAGTGTTTAGCTTGCATCTAAACTGCCATGCATAACTCTGTCTGATGCTGTATAGCAAAGCAAAAGCGTTTTACAATTGTACATGAGCAGATCAATGAAGAATTAAGTTAAAAACATGTCCAAACGTTGTAGACTTTTGTAAATCGTGCATTATCCTTATACTTGATGGTGTCAGCTGTAGACAAGTGCCCAGGCATGGTTTTCATAACCAGACTATTAAAAAAAAAAAAAAAAAAAAAGGAAAAAAGGCTAAACTGCTTCTGGCACTAGATCTATGTAGCACTGGGAGTATTTCTCCAACATACAGAATCCTCAAACATCAACTCTTAAGTTTAAACAGCAATCTTTTGTAACAAATTGGATAATTACCAATACAAGTGGGAAGCATTCACTATCATAGGTTTGAACAAAGATGTAAAAACAAAATAGCTGATATTGTACTGCAGCACCTGGTGTTTTTCTCTGCATCAAAATATGGTGATCAGGAGTTTAGTAATTCATTGTCATTAGCTGTATAAGCAAAAGGCAGCATGGCCTGTCCCAAAAGTCCTCTGTGTGTACCTTACATGTTCAAGCACTCAGCAGAAACAGTGTGAAGCCATGGACTAGGCAAAGACCTGTGAGGCGCAGCAAGGAGAACACAAAAGACACTGCGTTAATCAGGACCAGGGGGGGCCAAAGTTATTTATGGTCCTATGCTTTAGAGGTTTACTGGTGGCTTTGTCATTTGGATCCATCTTTGGAATCTGTCACAAAGCACCACACAGACTAATGTTAGTGAAAACCAAGAATGCATTAGGAAGACAACAGACTAATCCACCAGCCAAAGAAGGCTATAGCCTGGGTTACGAATTAAATTTTCCTTTAGAAGTTTTTAGTCCAACTAGATACTACTGCAAGTATGGTAAAGCATGATAAATGATTTAATGATACCATTTGCATTAGAGTAAGCACAGTTCCGCAGCACAGAGCTGTTGTGCTCTTTGTATCTCTCTCTTGACCACCACTGTCACCTCTTATCTCTAGCACTAATGAGCACAGAGGAGATTCTGGCTCAGTGTGAGCCAAGCGGAGACAGTGGTCCTGCAACGTTGCTGACTTAAGAAGACCTCATGCTGTTTCTCCCAGAGGATAGAGAGACAGAACAAAGATAGAGTGAGCCTACAGTGTGAGGTGAATTCTGTTATGCTGAAGGTGACATTTAAGCATTAAACAAATATAATAGTCATGAGATTTAGTTGCATGAAGGATAGTTAGAGTATTAGGTATGGGCTCAAGATCATTTACTTTGGTGGGTGTAACTGTTCTCTGTTCGGGACAAGTTCTGCCAATCAAGAAATATTCCTCCAAACCACACTTCAGTATATATGCATGGTGAATATGCTAGAATCAGCAATCCTGTTTACTAGATACTTAGTCAGTCTGGTGGACATGAAGACAATATCATTTGCTCAATAAACCAAAAAAGCAATAAAGTGAAATGTTGCTTATGGAAAACAGAAATAACATTTTACAGTCATATAACTCTTTACTGTGGAGATTTACATGTCCATTTTTAAATACTGTTGTTGTTTTTTTTTTTTTGTTTTATTGTATTATTGTATAGATTTTTTTGCTGCAGTCCAAAAGTGTATAGTCTAAAACAGAACCCTACAATTAAAAACTAATTAAATTCATATCTCAATCCTCACGGATGTTCAGAATAAGCAATTACATCTAGTGAACACAGAGTGAGTCTAAACATTGAATCACAAATTCTGTGGGAAGTTCACCGAGCTCATTACTGCATTTGGCGTTTGGCAAGAATGAATATGGCAGAACCAATAGTCCAGTAATCAAAAGTCTTGTGATGAATGTATGAGGTTTTAAAAGCCACAACTTCAATGCTCAGGCTTTTGCCAACTGCTTGGACAGCAACAGCACAACATTTAAATATGGATTAACAGCTTAAAGAAACTCAGAACTTTACAACTGTACAAAATACTTTTTTGCTTGACCTTAAGCATATGTAGCTCTGACCCACACAAAGCCATTATGGAATAACAGGGTAACATTCAACAGAAAGCAACAAACTGTAAATCCTCAAGCTTTTCGCCTCCAGGATAATGCCTGGTGCCAGATGTTCTCGTATGACATCACACTAATGCCTAACATAACAACATCTAATTCTGAGTGATTATGTAGTGCAGTTACAATGCATTTACTAGACATAGAGCTGTGACTTGAAATTTTCAGCTTAAACCTCAGCTTGAACTTTCCCATTGAGAATATGCTTGTTAATTAATTTTTAAGAACATGTTAAAAAAGATTGGTACAGCACATATGTCTGCACCACACACAAAGCTCAGAATTAAATAATAATGCAATGTCTATACTTTAACAATATAATTATATAAGGTCAAAGTGCAGATGAAGTACTGAAATCTATGTAAGATATTTCCCTGTTTCGATTTCTGTTTTCATGAGTATAGGAACAGGTCCTACTCAACAGATTTTTGTCCGGTCAGCTGTTATATAGCAGCCCCACTGTAAAGCAATTAAGGGATTGATTTGGAAGCAGACTGATTTTGTGCCTACTGGTCTATCGATAGCTCTTAGGGGAATTATTAGTCCAATTTTATTTATTTTTAATCGTAACTCTGCTTGAAACACTGAGCACAAAAGCTCTTGTTTAACAAATTATAACTGGTATTACACCAACGTTACACGAGAAATTCATCTACTACCTTTGTCTGACGTGTCAAAAAATCATTACACATACAACTAGATAGAAGAAATTTCTATTTTCCAGGAATAAATAAATGATACAATTGGCAATAGATTAATGACACCGGTGTGTATATGTGTAATTTATTTTCTTACTACACTCAGTATTGAGGTACATATTTATTTATTTATTTGTTTCTGATATTTATATAAGGTCTAAAACAGATATAAACATGGACTCAGGTTACTCTTTTAATGTCCGTTCCTCTCTCAACAGCTCTTTCCTTCTCATCTATCATTAAGATAAATATCTAGAGCTGAAGACCCCTAGGGAGCAATGTCTTGGGGATTTGTTGTCAGAGATAGATAAGTGAGCAAACTCAGAATGATGTAGTAGAGGGCAGCACTCTAATTTAGATGGCACAAAGGTTTGATGAAACTGTCAGTTTGCAATCTTTAGAAACTTGCATAACTTAATGTGAGTGGCTCAATAGACAGAGGATGAAGTCTGGCAGGTCAAATTGCACATTATTATAAGTACATTTGTAAGTAGACAGCTGAACAATGAGGTAATACTGAATAAATAATATTAAGAAAAGGTAGAAGTTTAGTCACACTAAATCAGTGCTGCCAAACCCTGCTCATAAAAATCTTGCACTCTGCACAGTTTAATTTTAGCACTGTATTTAAACAGCAAGGTTTCTCAATAGGGTCAAACACATGGATGTTCATTGTGACTTCTCATAACTCCCTCACTATGATGAAGCTTTACATTCAGTTTTAGGGAATACAAATATTTATACATGAATGGAATTTTTTTCCAAGCAAGAGATTTTACTAGAACTATGCAACATTATTCATATTATTTGGTCAGTCTTTCTACTATCATCTGACACGACCAGAATTTCTTCCATACTTTACTGAAGGGAACTGGCAACCTGAACTGTCAGACTATGTGATGAAACTGACACTATACAGTGTGAAAGGCAGTTGGCAGTCCAGGCATGGAAACAAAAAAATTGTTGTGTTTGCCTCCATGAATTCAAGTTTCACAAATAAATAATTTTTATTCACTTCTAACCTCCCAAACTAACACGCTATGCTATTGGACAGCACACGCATTGACTCTCTAGATTTTACGAGGAAGCAACTCAAAAGCTTGATTGGTCAGAATTCCTCCAGGAGAACAGTACATTTTAAAAAATCCCATTCACACATCTACACCTAACACATTCCAAACGGGTTCACTTTTTGCTATATTCATGTAAACAGACCCATTGGTAAATCTTTTTATTTTATTTGGGATTTGGCCAAATAATTCTGCCAAATCCTGGGTGGATTTGGCTTAAGGGCTACCTTTGGCTTAATCCTTGCTCTAGCTAGCAACAACACACCATGACTCATAATTTGTATTAACAGATGCCAATTTTTCTCGACATACAAACACCTCAGAAAGCTGTTTAATCTGAAGATTAGCCTTTTGGTTCCACAAATGCCTCTTCTGCAACTGTTGTCCAGCTGTGTTCATTCTTACCCTATCTGGACACAGCATGTGGCACATTTACGGCACATCTCAGTAACAGTTTTTACCCCAGAGCCATTAGAGAGCTGAACACCAACAAACAACATCGGTAAATGCTTGTAACTTTATGCACTACACACACTTGCATATACACTTCAAAGACTTCAACCTCATATTTATTTATTTATTCCCAACCACAATCTGTATAAATACTTTGAATCTGCAATGCCTTAATATGTAAATGTGCAACACCTTCATATTTTAACGGATCACTAATGTTTATATTTTTATTGCAATGACAATAAAAAATTCTGTTCAATTCTATTCTATTGTCTCTCTCTCTCTCTCTCTCTCTCTCTCTCTCNNTATATATATATATATATATTTACACCCACACCAACATCATTATTAAAAATCTTGACAAATTACAATTAATAAATAGTGTCACAAATAATTGTGAATACATTAAAGTTAGTGTAAATGGCCATCGTCTACTAATCACTTCCCTGAATCAGCTTGAAAACACTGCATAGACCAACCTAGATCTTTTCGCAGGTTCTACTGCATTCTCATTCACTAGCAGGAGCACTTGATTGTTCCAATCACATCATTCTGACACCATCCTGATTCCTGACGCCCTGATGAAAAAAATAAACAATAGAAGATAGAAACTCACAATACTGAGGTCACACTGTGTAGTGCTTCTAATGTATAATCTGTCCTTTCTTTGTGAGTTTTGTGAAATCAAATCATATTGAACAAAACAGTGCGATCAGTTGCCTCAGCAGTAGCAGCAAGTTTAAATGGTAAACATTAAAACTCACTAACATGAATAGAAGGGTGTTGGAAATATATAATTATGTTTGTTGTTATAACACACCATAGATCCTTGGATAGACAACAAAACTTACCCA
This sequence comes from Silurus asotus, assembly GCA_024362625.1. Classification (NCBI taxonomy): domain Eukaryota; kingdom Metazoa; phylum Chordata; class Actinopteri; order Siluriformes; family Siluridae; genus Silurus; species Silurus asotus. The sequence continues at coordinate 8,962,026 of MU551526.1, forward strand.
AAATTTCCCGAGTTTTAATAATCATTCCAGTTCTTAGCTCACTATTGTAGTAAATAACAAACTAACATAAGGTACCATTCATTAATGTTGAAAATCTTTTCTGATTGATGCTTATAGGACCAGTGTACGGCACATGCTTGAATGAAAAGAGTAAGACAATTAGCAAATATGTAGGCTGTGATTGGTTGCTCCTATCCTGGGAAGAGGTAGCCAGGGGTAGGAGCAAGGAGGTGGTGGAAGAAAAATCATCCCTGGGGTAATCTACCGCACTGCGCAAAAAGCTTGACAACACAATAAATCTTTTCCACTTCACAATTCTTTAGGAAATCAATTCGATTCATTTTCACCTGTGTTTCATTAGGATGGCGAATGTTTATGTTAATGTGAATCCAAGAGTCTAATGGAATCCAGAGGAGCAGTTATGGGAACTGCAACAAGATTTGATAGCTAAGGGGTGATGGTATGCTATGAGGGGGCAGTGGGAGAGGATAAGGGAAGGAGGTGGTGTGAATTAATCACCAGGGGGCAGTGCTGAGAGCGGGGTGAGTCATTCCCAAGAAGAGTGACAGGACCAGATTAAAAAAAAAATACATTTTATTAAAAATCCAGCTGATTATTCCACTTCTAAACAGCTGCCATTTGTTCTACGCATCCATACAGGGATTCTAAATTGAAAGTGTATTGAATACAGTCGACACGATACACTGTAAACATGGATGAACTGTATAGTGTTCGATTTCAATATACAGTATTATGGAATTTAAGCACATGTGATTTTCCTGTGCTAAAAGACTAATGATCATTTTATTTCATTCTGATCATTTTGCATAAAAAAAAAAAGAAACCCAACACATACTGCTGATAAATCAAACAATCCAAAACGTCCTGTACTGAATCTTTTACTGTTTGACTTTGTAAAACACTTTCTTCAAGACTCACAGAGATAATATTCACAGCTACGTGACTTGCATGAGGAAAGTAAGGCACACACAGTTCAGCATCCCAAACCACTCCGATCCCCCTCTTTGAGAACACTGAATGTGCTGACAATGGAGTGCCAGAGCAGTGAGGTCATTATTCTCCTTGTACTTGCTGTCTGTTTAAATAGAGAAATTCTGCCCTCTGCAGGAGCCTGGTTGCACCTTGGACATACTGGATTTGACTACTCCATGTACACATTGCATTTATTTTGACAGTATTTGGCAGACCTTATACCGCAACTAAACAGCAACAACTGAGGAGTTGAGGATTAAGGGCCTTCCTCAGGGGCCCAGCAGTGGCAGCTTGGTGGTGCAGAGATTTAAACCTGTAACCTTCTGATAGAGAGTCCAATGTCTTAACCACTGAGCTACAACCTCCTCCTACTGCCTGATCTCTCTAACTGTCTACTTTTCTGCCTCAGACAACACATGATCTTACAAACATTTGATGCTGAATGAATTGCAATGAACTGGTTGCATGTAATTCCTACACATCTCATATCTGTGTAGTTCAATTATACATGCAAATGCAATTTACAGTTTTTTGGGATTTACTAAATCAGATTAATAACAAGCTGAAATTCCACAGTACCTACATACTAACTACACATAAATACTCTATTTCACTCTTTAAAAAGTGACCAGTTTCTGTGTTGTTGATATGCAAGTGTTGTCTCATTCAATATAATAATAATAGCTTCTCCCTGTTGAACCTTACAGTCATGATAAACCCGTGTTGAATGATTTTATGTACAACACCATACTTTCTGACACATGGACAATAAAAAAGTTATAAAAGAGGAAAATCCTAAAAATATCTTTTATAGCAAATATTGAAAGCACTGCATTTCTTGCCTAAAAAGAACCAAACTACCTACAACCTTTGTGTTTCTTTAGAGCAGTCAACCCAAAAATGTGTAGTTTTACTATTGTCTAATAGAATGCAAAGGCTCTTGGCAGCATATGGTGTCTCACTAGGACATGCAGATCTACAGCAAACAACCACACAGCACAAATAAACCCTGTCCATCCAGTACACAAAGAGCTTTTACTCCAACATTAGGCACCCAATTAAAGCAGCCTGATTGGGGAATATTTGGTGTACAGGATTTGACTGAGCTATTTTACAGAAAAAAAAGTATGCATGTCTTTGAAAAAATGGAATGTGCATAAAGATACTAGCAATTTCACTCGTAATTCCTAGTCGTCATTTTTAATAATAACACCTCCGATAACTAATTATTGATGTATTACTTGTAAGCAGAAATTGCAATGTACATTCATTATTTAAAGTCTTTATTCCTATAGGTATGGCCACATTTTAAGCAGGACCCATAATAAATAAAATGAGCACATAATTCATTAATTTATGCTTTACATCTACCAGCAATAGTATTGATAGGAACACTAAGCCAGTACCATTGACATGGCATTGAAACAAGGACATATTTGCTTCAAATACCTCAAGTCACCTTCATTGACTAGGCATGCATGTGAGAAGGACAAGTATGCTGTTGTGCATAATGCGGTTCGTTTTTCATACCACAGCATGGCTGAGATGATTGAATAAGATTTCACTGCAGTGTAATTGTAGTTGCTCAAAATACCTTTGTGAAACTCCTGCAAGCTCCACAGCAGGGTCTGGCATCTGTCACAGACCAGTACTTTAACCATAAACACCCACATACACACCCGTAATTGTATTACAAAATTTCCCTAAGCTTTTGGGTTTTAATGTAAAAAGGAAACTGATAGTATTCAGCAGAAGGGGCAGAATCTATCCCATTAGGGTAAATTAACAACAAGCTGAAGATTGCAGGGAGTTGGGCAGAAAGTCAATAGTAAATGTCACTCTGAATACCCACAAGGAGCTGTTTACAAGAGTGATCATAAAACATGGTTTTGCACAACAAAAGACATCACTGAAAAGGAATCTAAGAAGAAATCCCACATAATCTATTCCAATTATATAGACTTCCTCCATTAAAGATTGCTATTAGCTTCTAGCTGTTTGTTAGCAGCTTAGCCAAGATACTGAGTACTGAGGGCAAGCCAAATGTGAACAGGTATTTTTCTTAACCCCCAGGCATTGTAGTTATTCTCTGACCCAGATTATCTCTGACAAATCATTATGTTAGCCAATAAAAAAAAAATGTTTAATCAAAATTGTGGATGTGAATGTACTGTGATCTTGCTGGGATCTAAAGACACATTCTGGTCTTGAATTATAGCCAGTGCATGTTTGAGCTCTGCGTAAGCTACTAACAGGACATTCGCTCATAATGACTGTATCAACACTGGTTTAGAAGAACCCTCATTCACTACCAATTAATACAATTTATTGAGTTTTTAAGTGTCACACATTAAAGAAAACTGAATAGGTTAAAAATTTACCTAATATGTATTATGCAATGTTGAAAGTAAGCCGTATAACTTACACATCTAATAAAGCTGAAAAAGGATTTACACAAAAATAAAGAAAATAAGAGAAAAAAACCACAAACTAATAATTATATGGTTTACCTCTATGCTTTCATCTATTTTTTTTTAATGTCCTTGATTAATTGATCATCAGCAAGCAAAAGTTTTAACAGTTTGCTGGTTTGGATCATTCAGGTGAAAGGAAAGCCATCAGCAATGTTTTTAGAGAAGCAATTGTTAAGTTATAAAGCCATTTTCAAACAAAACAGGAAGGTTATTCACAAGTGGAAAACACTCATGACCTCATGTTGCCAATATGCCCAGAAAAGGAGTCCCAGCTTATTCACCACAAGGCCAGACAGTGCATCATTCAGAAAATGTGCAACATTATTTCATTTTAGATTCTACAGGCCACAGTTTAATACATGTTAAATGAAGTACAATTAAAAAAAAAGACTTAACAAGTATGTTTTGTTTGGGAATGTTTTCAAGAGAAAGCCTCTTATCTCTTAAAAAAACATGGCAACATCACTTAAGTTTGCAAATTTGCATCTAAACAAACCACAAGATGAGACCAAAGTAAAGATGACTGGTCAAATTGCACAGCGCTACATTCAGTGAAAACTAAACACAGCATATCAGGTCAACCACCTCATACCAAATGTAGGTTTTTGGTGCTAAAGTTTCCCACATTGTTTCTCCATTTTAACTTCTTCTTCTTCTTTTGGCTGCTCCAATTATAGGTTGCCACAGCGGATCATCTTTCTGTAAACCCCCCTGTCCTTTACATCTGCCTCTTTCACACCAACTACCTGCATGTACCTACTTCACCACATCCAAAAACCTTCTCCTTGGCCTTCCTCTTTTCCTCTTTCCTGGTGGCCCCATTTTTAGCATTCTCCTACCGAACCACACCACAACTTGCAACACATCCTTCCCAGCTCGATCCCTCTGCCTGGCCAATCTGTATAAATCTTTTTCTACTTCCTTAGTGTCCAACTTCACATACAGCTCCTTATATGCCTTTTCCTTGGCTTTTGTCACATCCCTCTCCACCTGCTGACGCATCTGCTTGTACTTCTGCCTACTTTTCTCATCACTCGGTCGATCCCAATTCTGTTTTGCAAACCTCTTTCTCCTTATGCTTTCCTGCACTTCCTCATTCCACCACCGTGTCTTTTTTCTTCCTTTCTATTTCCAGATGTCTCCCTTTCTAGCTGTCTCCCTTATCACTTCTGCAGTAGTTGCTCAATCATCCAGCATCTCTTCACCACCACAGAGCCCCTGTCTGAACTCTTCCCTGAATTTCACACTATAGTCTTCCTCCTTCAGTTTCCACCATCTTATTCTTATTTCAGTTCCCACTCTCCTCCTCTGCTTCTTCACCTCCAAAGCATTCTACAGACTACCATCCGATGCTGTCTAGCTACACTGTCCCCTGTTCAGGTTGCATCTCCTACATAGAACATAGTCCACATGTGTGCACCTCCACTTTTATACACCCTATGCTCCTGACAAATGACATGGTGTAATATGTCATGTGTTGGTTTTTAATTATTTCCTGATATGTAAATATGCAAAACCATTTGATTGTATGGTGTACTTTCATTTTCACATGAGTGCGTATATATATATATATATATATACATACATTAACAATTCAAAATAGCATTTTACAATTTAGTAGGTAAACCTAAATCCTGCAAATGGTATATATACACACAGATGGTTTAGGTGCTGACAGAGAGTGTGTATGAATTGACAGCAGCATCAATAAAGCTCTGTGTGGGATGACAATGACGCAACTATATTTGTCATTGGAAAGGTGTTTGTTTGTTTCTGCCCCTGCAGCATTAGAGGTGAATCAGATTATTATTTAATGTTCACCTGCTTTACAGAAACCATCTGCACATTTAATGAGGTGAAATTAAATGTAAAAAATATTTGGGGAAATCATAAGATTTAACACTATATTTTTTGATCGCATTATGGTCTTACATTCAATGCTGTATCAAATACCTGTATAATCATTTTAGTATTGGATGCATGTAGTAAGGTAAAGGAAACATCTTTGCTATGCCATATGTTAAGTTTGGAGAGGAACATAAAGCCACATGGCCTGCTCACATTCCCAGATTTGATCATCCCCATGATATCAGCCACACATCTGGCCTGTTCTTAACTTAGCCCCATGTGGATGCGGATACGTGGATGCCTGGTAAACATCACACTCTTACTTAGCGCACATGCACACACACAAACACACACACAGTCACATGATACAATCAGATTAAAGGACAAATGTTGAACCATTTTATTTTGCATATAAACAGATCTCTAGTGTAAGTGTAACTTTTATTTTCTTTGTTGCACAAAATGTGGTTTTAGGCATAAGCATTTAACTCTAACAATTCCCCACCTCTTATTTGCCCTTAATGAAACCACCATTACCTTCTCCCATACAAGCTCCCTATCTTTAAACCCACTCAAGGTATATTCTCTCCTCTTCCTTTCCCTCTCTATGTCTCTCCTTCCCGTTCCCTCTCCTCCCCCAGCTCATTTCTCACACGGGACAGCTTTTTCGCCTTTCCACCTCTACAAAAGACAAGCGACCCACACGTTCTGTTCCTGTGTCTAGAGAAGAATACACTGCTACACTTTTTTTTACTCCCATCCCTTTTTATTATCTGCTTTCTTTTCTTTACCCTTCCCTTCCCGCCCCCTCCCTACACGATCACTGCACATCAGGATAGCCCCTTTAGTTCCTCCTCCTCACGTGCACAGGCACACTGTCATTCCTCAAATTTGCTCCTTCTCTCTCTCTCTCTCTCTCTCTCTCTCTCTCTCTCTCTCTCTCTCTCTCTCTCTCTCTCTCTCTTTCTCTCTCTCTCTCCGTCTCTACAGTCTTCTAAATATGCAGATTGGTTAATTCAGCTGCAGTCTTACTCCTGCAGCAAATGCAGCTGCAGCATTTTCCTAAGGCTGAGCCAGTCTATAAATGCTTACATTGGGGATTTTTTTTACAGGGGAGAATAAGGGGAAGGGGAGGGACAAATAGAGCATTAATTTTCAATCACATTGTAGCATACCATAGAAACAGGCTTTTCCAGGAGCTAAAGGAAACCTAAAAGCACTGATATTAGAGCCAGATCATAAGTAATGTCAGTGCTTTAGAGCATCACATGACCCTCAGTTAATATAAGGGGACTTTAATCTGACTAGCTGGCAACCAGTATATGCTTTGTATTTAAATGTCTAAAAATATTGGGAGGAAAAAAAGCTAAAGTTAATTTTTTATTATAAAGTCCACAATGTTAGCAAGCACAACTAAACCAATTCTAACTACAAAAATATAAAGTCTCTAAAAATGAATAAAGGAAATTGTGAAAATTACCCAACCTTGGTATAATGTGCCAAAATAATGACCTAAATGCATGTAGGAATGAAATAAGTGGAATAATAAACCTTGCAGTAAGTTGCTGTGTTCAACATGCAGTTTGTCTTTTATATTGAAATAAAAATAAAAAAGAGGGTGATGTGAAACAAAGGTGGAAAGTAGTGCGAGGTTTGATTGATAAGGCACTGGATTGTGAGATTGGGTGAGAATGAAGGCAAAGAACATTAAAAGAGAAGCTGAAATGGATGGAAGGACAGTAACAAAGATAACACAACAGGACTGAAGTCCAAAGAGCTAGTCCCTTATACATACATACATACATACAGGCATACATATGGAAAGACAGAGAGAGAGAGAGAGAAATAGAGAGAGAGAGAGAGAGAGAGAGAGAGAGAGAGAGAGAGAGAGAGAGAGAGAGAGGGAGAGAGAGAGAAAGAGAGAAAAAGGAAAATAGAGGGAGACTTGATCAACTGCAGGCTTCTGTGATGCATTTGCCGTTGCTGCAGTTCTCTCTTGTCTCCTCCCTCGCCTGCCTTTCTGATGAGGCATGCAGCTTTCTGCAGCCTTTGCACTACCAACCAATTTCAGCCTCTCCATGTGTGTGAGTGCCGCTTGCCAACACAAGTGACAGCAGGAATGGGCACAATGCCAAAAAACATGACCTGACTCCAAACACAGAATTTTCTATTCACAACAGCAGCAGCAACAACGGCGATAACCACAACAACACTGTATCACATATATATATATATATATATATATATATATATATATATAACAGGGTAGCTTTTCTGATATATGTGCATTCTAATTCTGCTTCACAACTACAATCTGTTGTATGCCCTCATTTCATTAGGATCTTTTGTAAGTGCTTTTAAACCCTGACTAAGAAAAAGACATTAATGAGCTCTAAAAAGAGGATACATGTGCACCCAGCTCTGTAAGACAAGCAGGTGTTGTGGGCAGAGTTAACACTGCTTAAGCCCCAGCATCAGTTTAATGCTAAATCCTTGTATTAAATTGAGCCTGCCATTAGACAATATACGAATAGCCTGTTAACTGTCACACCATCAGTAACAAATTTACCAGAACATTGTCAAAAGATTTTCATTCCCAGGTAGACATATTCCAATTTAGTTGACACTATTAAGAATTGAGTCTGATTTAACAATACCAAATAATATCATTTTACAATATCAAATTAATAACATCCCATAAAAATATGATTATAGAACCCATTTAAAAAGTAAATAAAGTAAAGTGATATATTTACTACAGCATGTACACATTTTACATTGAACCCTTTTTACATTAAAAGGTTTCATGATCAATCTGTGGAACATATTTACATATGAATATACATGTACATGTAAAGGATAGCTGACTTTAATGTACACTACCATTTTATAGCCATACTTTAATATTGATTTTTTTAGCAATATTCGTTTGTATGTTCACACTATTGTGCAGAGAATACAATTTTGACCAAATCTTCTACTAGATAAGAATGTTTTGTTATCTCTGATAAGTAATTATTTTAAAATGCTTTTCCAGGAAATAAAAAATTTCCCAGAAAATGTTGTGTATGCGTATATATGTCAGTGAAGAAGAATAATATATAATTAGAAGAGAAGTGAGATGTAAAAGCAGTTAATACAGTGAAATGCTGCTGCAATTGTGTACTTCAAATTTGTAGCCAAAGTGAATATACATTGAATAAAAAAAAAAGACAAAAAATATTTTTTTTACATAATGTCCTTTGCCTGAATCTATACATATTAACATATCTTAAGGGATACAAATCATAAGAAAAAAAAGGCACTTTTGCTATGTTGCCACACCGACGGTTTTAATTGCATGATGTGTGCACCATGGAGGATTTTGGTGCTTGATTTGAGACTCAGTAAAACAAATGATTATTGATTAGTAATAATTTATTGGTAGAGTGAAATTTTTTTCATATCTGAGAAAGAAAGGGCATCATGAATCAATGTGTGTTGCTTTAAAAGATTTAATTTCACCTTTTTTATATTGATTAATTTAAATTTTTATTACAAATTATCAAACTGAAATACGCACTGAATTAATTGCATGCTTTTAAAATTTGTGCAGTTTAAATGAATTTGCGTTAACACATTATTAACGTGTTCATTTTTACAGCCCAAAAAAAAAAATAATAATAATAATAATAAAATAAATAAATAAATAAATGTGTGTGTGTGTGTGTGTGTGTATTTATATATATATATATATACTAGTTACTTTCAGCTCTTTCAACAAGGAAAGGCCCCAAACCACAGCAGGTTTTCACAGTGTATCATTTTGTAAGCCTGAAAATGAGAGGGTACTATGACTACAGCAGTACTAATGTCTACATAGACAATACTTAAACACACAGTGTAACTCCTATAGGTATCAAACAGGGTTATGGGTCTGTAAACTTTGAGCAGGCATTAGTAACCTGGACTGCTGTCTAATCCCGTTCTGATCCACACAAATAAAGGGACAAGACAGTGTGGTCATGCAAAGAAAATCTCTTACACCTGCAACAGACAAGATTTTAAATTCCAGCAGCCCAAATGAGAGCTGGATGACTCAAAGAAATGGATGACTCAAAGCCTTTAACCAGTGCCCCTGATAACAATGCCACAGAGTTTCCACAAAACACCTAAGAAGAGAACACTAATCTGTGTGTAATCATGACACATCTGATTGGAGTAGAATGCAACGATCCACAGGACAATCAGATGTTATGTTAAACAAGATTGCATAAATAATCTATGATGCATTTCAATCGTCTACACAAACAGCACATGCTGGTTGCATTAAGCATTTATAGTACATAATTGATGAAAGACTTGAGCTGTAACCATTGTTTTTGAACGAACCTCGAAGAGCTTATCAAAAAGTCATGAGGACAGTGTGGGAGGGACGGGGTTGGATTCATTCCATTTTAAGCAAATTAAGTTGTAAATAAAAGGTACAAATGCTTTCTACAGCCTGAAAACTTTAGCTTTTGTACATTTTTATGTAAATTTAAACTGCCCACACACACACACATGAATATATATATATATATATATGTGTGTGTGTGTGTGTGTGTGTGTGTGTGTGTGTGTGTNTGTGTGTGTGTGTGTGTGTGTGTGTGTGTGTGTGTGTGTGTGTAGATATGCATGTGTGTGTGTGTGTGTGTGTAACTGTGGCTATGTTTAGTACAATAACAAATAGCTCTTAGAAATATAATTGTATTGAATGATTATATATTTGTATTATTTTTCAGCTATACAGCATGTGGTGAGTACATCTTTAAATAAGCTAATTCAAAAATGTGAGTCACATTCATTTAAGCCTACCCTTTCTCTACTATTACAAACACACACACACACACACACACACACACACACACAGCCACACACACAAACCCACACATATGCTCCCACACACCCACACACTCAAATTATTGCTCTCAGTGCAGTCCTTAACTCACGTTGGAGTCTAGTAGGTCGATACTGTCCAGGCTCTTGCTGCGGTGGATTCGGCCCTTGATTCTACGCAGCGAGGGTTTGCCGTGCGCTGAGTCTTCTGAATCACCCAGTAGAGAGATAGTATCTGGGGTGGCAATGAATCCGTGGATCCTAGGGTAGTACCTATAAAAAAGAGAAAGCAAGCACAAGATTTCATATTCAGAACTTGTCCGAAATGCACTGAATGCACTTATCTATAATACAGTCAAAGAAATGATGGTTAATGCAGTGGTGAAGAACTTACACAGCTGGCCCGTATTTATCTTTTTCGTGTTTGGGGAAAATCCTGGGATTTGAGCACAACAAGGAAAAGAAAGAAAGAGATGTCAGTATTCAGAAGAAAACACATTGTGACAGAAGACATATTTAGGTACTGATTTAAAGCATATGTGTTTGCTAAACTAGGTTCCTCTTTCAGTGTCATATCATTTATGGAGCATTTTCAAATGGAGCACATAGTAGAATATATTTGGTATTTAAAATGGATCATATCACAAATACATTTTACATATACTGTATTGTACAATGGCAATACATTTTATATAGGAGTACAGTCTTCTTCTTTCGGCATCTCCCATTATTGGTCGCCACATCGGTTCATTCGTCTCCATACCCCCCATCCGCTACATCTGCCTCTTTCAAACCAACTACCCGCATGTCTTCCCTCACCACATCTATAAACTGCCTCCTTGGCCTTCCTCTTTTCCTCCTTCCTGATGGCTCCATCCTCAGCATTCTCTTACCGATATAACCCATGTCCCTCCTCTGCACATGTCCAAACTATCTCAATCTCGCCTCCCTCACCTTGTCTCGAAAACGTCCTACATGCGATGTCCCTCTAATAAACTCATTTCTAATCCTGTCCATTTTCATCACTCCCAACGAAAACCTCAACATCTTCAGCTCTGCTACCTCCAGCTCTACCTCCTGTCTTTTACTCAATGCCACTCTTCACCCTGCACTCTTTTCTTCACTTCTCTAACACACTCTCCATTACTTTTCACTGTTGACCCCAGGTACCTGACCTCCTCTACCTTCTCCACCTCTTCTCTCTGCAACCGCACCACTCCACTGCCCTCCCTCTCATTCACACACATCTACTCTGTCTTACTCCTACTGACTTTCATTTCCCTTCTCTCCAGCATGTACCTCCACCTCTCCAGGCTCATTTGAATCTGCTCCCTACTCCGACCACAAATAACAATATCATCCACAAACATCATAGTACACGGAGACTCCTGTCTGACCTCGTCCGTGAACCTGTCCATCACCACTGCAAACAGGAAAGGGCTCAGAGCTGATCCTTGATGCAGTCCAACCTCCACCTTGAACCAGTCTGTTGTTTCTACTGCACACTTCATTACTGTCACACTGTCCTTATACATGTCCTGCACCACCCTCACATACTTCTCTGACACACCTGACTTCCTCGTACAATACTACAACTCCTCTCTCGGCACCCTCTGTATGCTTTTTCTAAATCCACAAACACACAATGCAACTCCTTCTGACCTTCTCTATACTTCTCCACCAATATTCTCAAAGCAAATAATCTGTGGTGCTCTTCCTCGGCATAAAACCATACTGTTTCTCACAGGTGATCACCTCTTTTCTCAGCCTGGCCTTCACTACTATTTCCCATAACTTCATTGTGTGACTGATAAACTTAATTCCCCTGTAGTTACTGCAGCTTTGCACATCTCCCTTATGCTTAAAGATCTGTACCAGCACACTCCTCCTCTATTTCTCAGTCAATATATTGCAGTACAGTAGTGTTAATAAAAAATAGTGCTAATAAAAAAAAAAAAA
>MU551526.1:8974170-8989570 GCA_024362625.1 Silurus asotus
GTTTTCTGAAACAGTGTATAATCATACATATAATTATAGTTTCTGACTTAATAATTAAGTGGAATTAAAAAATAATAATGTGGTCATTTTAGCAACCCTAGCTCATAGCAACCCTCTTATCATCAAAACTGTCAATATTTTAAACCAGTTATCAGGTAGTAACAATGAAATACATTGTCCTTTATCCACCCCTATATGAAAAGTTCCACAATTCCAAAAAATACTAAAACATTTTAGAAATAAAACATAAAATTAAAGTTTTCAAGGAGGCCAAAACCTGGTGATAGTTTCATGTTATTAGTAAACTGCAGAGTGCTCACACTCTATTATTGTTCACATTAATAACACACAGTCATTATATCATAAATAGTGTAAGCATCACTGGCAAATTAAAATGACATAACGTCCTCCAGCAATGTCAGTTTACACCTCGTGCCTCAGACGCCTCCAGGAAAACCAAACAAACCTATGGCACTTACTGTTCAAAGGCCCAAAAGTGGCAATAACACATTTGTTTCTTACCTTAATCCCACACAATCATTTGAATTTGTTTATTAAATTCTAATTAATAATTCATGTCACACCTGGTCTGTTTTAAAGCATCTCATCCAGTAAACATCAGCAGGATTGTCGTAAAAGTTTTCTAAATCACCCATTTTCACCATCATAGGAACCCAGACACAGAGGAGAAGTAGGATTCATTGGAAACACACAATATAATATAAATGGCATAGAGGAATTTAGAATTGGTAAATTCTGATTCTGCAGATGCAGTAATACTATTCCAAAATTACAGTAAGTATTTATATAGAAAAATAAAACCATTTGAAAGTTTATCTGGTACAAAATAAAAGAGATTTCACCGTATATACATTCTTTGCCAGGCCCAATAAAATACACTCTGTCTTTTAACACCATAAACTCCCAGGACCTGTCTAACTACACACCTGTCCTATAATTGATACTGCAGTTATTAAATATGTCATAGCTGAATATGATGCCGAATCATATTGTTTAAGATAAAATGTAATGATTTTAATACGATGCATGCTAATGTTTCTTTTGTAAAGGTGTGAAAGCAAACTAAAAATGATAAGAAAGATTTAGCGACACTTGTATACAGAATTCCAGATTTAAAGTGCAAAGCTCAGATCTATGACCTCATTTTTTGGTATTTTGTCACATTGAGTGTCTTTTATTGTCACCTTGTTTTAGTATACAGGCCAAGAGAATCAATTTTACATGGCAGATTGTGTGATCAACTGAGATGTTATGTGTGATTTCTAGCCAGAAAATGAAAAAGGATTTTAAGTGCATTTTAAAAGCCTCAGCTATGCTATAATCTGGGGTGTAAAAATAGCAAAAATGGAGAAGACCTGAAGAACTAGGGAAAGATGAAAACGAGGACAGAAAGTCTGTTAGAAGAAAGGAAAAGGTTAAGCTAAAGAAAATGTAAAACAGAGTGACCTTCAGTTCACCTCTATTAGGCATACGTGCTAAAAGCCTCTGGGAAAAGACTAGTGGGGAATCATGGAACAGCAGCCCACTTTATATTCTGAATGAGGTGGTGATATTAATAACAACATATAGAAAAATGTGTTTTCCAGATTAATCCTAGTGCACAGACTGCCGTCAGGACAATGACATATTTGTCCAATCAATGGTAAGCAAATGCCTAATGTAATGAAAGCACAAAGAAAAACCAAGAGGCAGTCAGTGAGGACGTGTAGTGGCTCATACATACAGCCACGCAACCTCTTCTTATATATGGCTTACACAGGCATCAGGTATAATTAGCTTGAACAATAACGGGGGCTGTTTAAAGAGCAAGTCAGTGCATACTATACAGCTACAGAGGAGGCTGATCATCACACTCTCTTACATATACTGCCATCAGCACCAAATCTATTGGAATTATCACAAGAATCATTGTAACTCTAGATACAGACAGAACGGTGAAACCCAGAGGGTACATCTGGTTAAGAGAAGGACATTGTGAAGCAGTGCAAACGTGTATTCAAATGTGCTGAACAGGAAGGCAGGTCTGTTAATATTCTGTTCACCTACAGTTGACTTCAGTTTAGTTGGTCTAGGTTTAATGGAGTGTATGCCAGGTTTAAGTGAAAACAGAGGATAATTGCAAAGGATGAAAAGATGTCAAAGTTTTGGATGATGACTGCATACTGAGTGTTGGTGATTTACACACTAATGAAAGGATGTACTGTAATGGAGAATGGAGAAATATAAAATGTTAAATTGCTTATATATGAGATCACACAAAAGAACACATGTAAATACACAATCACAGACATTTACACAATAACGCAGACACACTTTCATAAACGAGTGTGTAAATTCTAAAAATGAGTGTGCAAGTTCAATATGCTAGGTTACAGCAAATCTCCGGGATAGTTTTTCTGGGAGAAGGAACATCTGCTGTGTTATTATGTCTCAAGGAAAGGCTTCATTCTGACATTCGTGTTCTGTTTCTTTTTTTTTTTTTTTACTATCCTCTACAGGAAATGCTGAGGCTTTCGAAAAAACATTTTCACTAAATGCACTGCTCGAGGACCCACTGGACAGACATGGATAAAATGTTTTAAATATACATAACATAACTACAACGTATAGATTTTACATAGCATTTCAACATTTTCACTATATTTATCGCTAAAATGCTCATTTTCCTTGAGGGCGCTACACATGATATCTGTCTTACGCTGACATTCTGAGGTAAGTTCCTGTGTCTTTATATGGCTACCCTCTTTTCTGATACGCTTCACTTCCTCCATCAGGAGACTCCTCCTGTGTGTACATCCTTTACCTCTTTTCCAGGTTGGACGTTCTGAGGTCCTCAGGTAGAAAGTGGACAGATATAAAACCCCAGGCAGAGAGGCTCACCTAGGAACAAACCGAATGTAGCAACTCAAAGTGGAGAAATTAAGTGTTCTCTGGTGGAGATTTCAAATAACTCATTCATTACGCTGAAATTAACTATGAGCTAAAACGAGTGCCTCGTGCATGTCTGTTAACAACCACGCTTAAACAGTATCAATTTAAAATCCATTCGTTTTTTTACTCTTTTGCAATTTTAGCTACAACTTTTTGTTTTGTTTAGAATGTCAACTGCTTTTACAAACATACATAAACAGTAAGTGGAAGGATTTTTAACAATTTATATTTTGCAAACTATGACTAATTAAAAACATGCAAAGTATCAGTAACTGATCAGTGTGTTTATTCGGATTTTACATTTACAGTATTTTGCATACAACCATAGCCCATATAGTCCATAGTCCATATCCAGAGTGACTTATAACTTATACAACCAAGCTGGTGAGCGTTTAGGGCCTTGCTTAAAGGCCCAGCAGTGGCATCTTGGTGGTGATGGGATTTAAACTCACAACCTTCCAATCCAAAGCCCAACACCTTAACCACTGAGCTTCCACTTCACATGTCTGGATTCTCTGTTGGCGTTATGCACTTCCTCATCACCTCTGATTTTTTGCTTTAAGGTGTTTGACATGTTAGCAACCTCAGCTTGACTGGTTGATGTTTATTGACTAATGTTTCAGCAAATCTGGTGCCTAAAGAAAATAACATTGGTGGATGTTTTTTTTTTTAATTTATTTTAGAATCACTTCATACATACATTAGAGTTCCACTATTTTTTAAGGAAACACAAAATAGTAATGCAATGTTTAAGAAGTCAGACAACGGAAAGTGTTTACATTTTCATTCAAATTAATGATTTGCCCCTGATTGCTTCAGCTCAACAGGGAGCATTTAAAAACGCACAAATTGAAAGACCTATAGGTTTTTATTGTATGCTAAATTTGTTAATGCTTAATGTCACCATACCCTGTATCATCGACTGCCAAACCTAAGCAAGCAATAAGCTTCAGTGTTTTTGTTGTTGTTGTAGTGATCTGGAAATACCTTGACACTGATAAGCATCTTCTTCTTAAGGTGAAACCATGATGGAAGGTCACATACCTTATGAACAGATTTCCAATTTGTGACAATGTTTTTTTTTTTTTATTTGAAATTCTTCAATACCTAAATGATGTTAAGTTTTATAGATGGGTCTGATTTTCTTTTCTTGCTAATAACTATTCATTTCATTTTCTGGTTGTAGTGTGAATTCATCTAGTGTGTGGAAAAGGACATTTGTAGTATGGTCATAAGGGGGAGTTTCTGAATAATGTTTATGAGTAGTTTAAATTTGTAAGAAGATGTAACATGTTCAATACTAAAATGTTGGAAAAATGTCTAGACAAATATTACAAATGACAAGACTACAGCAAGGTAATAAAATGTTTTGAAAAAGTTGCATGTATTCCTGTATTTAAATAGGTCATACATTTAAGTACACTTACTGTTATAAAGTAAAATATTAAATGTACTCTGATGTAGTGTATGTGGATTATTTCTTTCTAGTAAACACGTCATCCATTTTGAAGCAGAGCCTACAAAGATCTTGGGGGCATATACTGACGATGAATTAACAACCCTGTTATCTTTTAAGCCAAAGTGTAATCCTGTTTGGATTATCGCCCTACACACAGAGAAAGAGAGGTCTCAGACCATTCGTACTTAACGAAGAGCCCTAGTGAAAAATTAGGTGCACAAACGCTAAAGCTGAGCAAATGAATCTTAAAGAGGCAGATAGCATGAGACACAGACAAATGTGGTATGGTAACGCATAGGTGAAAGCACAGTGGATGTAAAGTGATACAGGTTGGAAACACTACATAATGGTGAAGAAGTGACACACAAGAAGCACATATTAATGTAACTGCCTTTTTTATTTGGAACATTTGAGGACATTCACATAGCAATGGAAAGGGTAGATCGATGGTGTTGGTCACAGGGCAGTGGTTTATGAATGAAGTGAGAAGAAAGCAGGTGAGGAAGACGAAAATGGGATATAGGCACAAAAAAGCTTGCACAAAAACAAAAAAAAAACAGCATGACATCATAGTAAAAGAAAAATACTGTAGGTCCAGTGTGATTAATGTGATGCAGCATCAGGACCAGCTCTACATTAATACATGAGAGGACAGGAGTCTTGAATTTCCGTCATGCTGGTCCAGTTATTAACTAGTATATACACTAGGTTTTAATCACACACACGTTCCACAAAGTATACCTGCTTGTTACGGTGATACACATTACAACCCAGTGAAAGTGGCCATATATTTGTGCTCGCCACTGAAACTGAGTCCCTGTCTGTGCTTCCTTGGAAAAAAAAAGTAGTGTGTGTATAGCAGCCTAAAGCTCCATCCTTCCCCCCTCCTTCTCTGTCCTTTTTTCCCCTTTAACCCACCAACCTATAGGGTGCATGGCCACCCGCACTGAGTCTCATACTCACCACATATGCTTTCTCGGCGGAAGACTACGTTCTCGGTTGATGGCTGTCACACCTAAGGCCAGCTGCATAACAGTTATGTATTTCTGATAGTTCACCATGGTATTTGCTCGCTGCCTTAGCAAACAAACAAAAAAAGAAGAAAAAAAAAACAAGGAAAAGACGGAAAAAAAAAAATCCGAACCAAAAACAAAAGCACAGGTACCGCTAGATCTGCGCTCTCCTTCCTATTCTCTGGCGTCCGCTCCTGGCGCGTCTTCCTCGTTCAGCATCATCATCATCATCATCATCTTCATCATCTTCATCATCATCATCAGCAGCATCACAGCGCCATTTCGAGCGCGACTGATCTGACAGGACAAACACTCCTCGAGGAGGAGACGAACCAGAGGAGCCATAAGATTCTCCACCGAATCTCCTCACTCTCTCTCCCTCTCGCGCTCTCTCTCTCTCTCTCTCTCTCTCTCTCTCTCTCGTTCTCTCTCTCTTACGGCCGTAGGGATATGCGCGCGCGCGCGCGTACACACACACACACACACACACACACACACCGCCACTGCGCTCGGTATCAGCCGGAAATGCACATTTTGGTCTCCTCCTCCTCCTCCTCCTCTCGCCACGCGCGCGCCACTCGGCTTAAAGCGCTCCGCCTCAAGCGCCTGCTTTTCTCCGCAGCGTCCAAGCGTCCGTCCACAAACAGATGCTCTGTGTGTGTGTGTGTGTGTGTGTGTGTGCGCGTGTGTGTGCGTGTGGTTGCACGACAAGGGAAGGAAAACCCACTAATGAATAAAAGCAGCACTACCTTAAGTACCTTAAGAGTAAAGCGTGTGTGTGTTTTGCTTAGGATTAGTAACGTCCCTGTATTAAATCTTAAAGAAATATTCCATCTTAATTGGGTTTGATAACTGTGAAATCAAAACAATTAACCATATTTTTGCATAGACTAAGGGTGAGGGTGGAAAATCTGAATCCTCTATACTGCTAACATTTCTATCACGGTACCAGTGGGCTCTTTCAGGATGTCTCTGCCAACATTCAGAATGCTCAACGTCCAACTGAATGGATTAATGAGTGTGAAAATTCTGTACAACATATACCATGACCTTCATTGCAATCAGACATTAATTCCCCTGAACACTGACTGTGTAGTGATAAATACACATCATAAAAACAATAAACAAAGCTGAAGCTTGTCACAATGTTCCTCTGTGAAGTCGTCTTTCATTCATGAGGCAGAAACTTTTCCCACACTAGCAAAACAGTTACAATTACTTCCATTTACATGTCAATTCTTACCCTAACTTTCCAGGAGCAATCAAACATAATTCAAAGTAATTATGAGATCTTTTCCTAGTGAAATCTTCAAACAGAAAGATTAGAATGATTTACAGAAGCGTATTAATGTTGATTGTTGCTCCAACACACAAAAAAACATTAGATTTTTAACATGACTTATTTCCTTAGTGGAGAATAAACTAGTTTTAAAATAGGTCTAATATCTGAATACACTTTAGTTCAATTTGTACTGTATCTTATGGTATATGATATAAATAGCAGCACAATATTATAAGTATATGAAACGTAGAAGTCCTTCTTGGCATGGCACAGTGTTTGGAGGTGCTGGCAGATTCTTTATGTTAGACGCCTTATCTCTCTCCAATGGAGAACAGCTTTAAACAGACCCTTTTCTTTAGGAATGCTGTGTCTCCTGCAAGCTAACTCCTTGGCCTCTTTTGCTAAGACTAGATTTATTGTATTTAAGGTCTAGACGTAGCCTGATAACCCACTTCTGAAAATCCCATAGCTTCTGCAGGCCTAGGGGATTTACCGCTGCGGCTGCTGTCATAAGTTGACGTGTACTGTGCTAGGTGGCTCGGCTGAATCTGATAAGCAAGCATAATAATATCTGGCACACATCAGGCTAGCAATGTAGCTTAAGTTTCACCCTCTCAAAAATTGGATAATAACAACTGTCTTCCTTTTGGAAATTTGAATATTTTGAACCTCTGGTTTATAGAATGACATATTTATAATAATTGCACCACTCTTCAATATAGACCAAAGTGCTTGGATCATAGCCAAGGTAATGGGGCCTGATACTGATGAGGCCCAAAGCTGCTGAAATGTTTTGGACCAGTGGCTGCAATTTGTACAGTATCTCTTCAGGAGCCAGCAATTCGATGTAGATGCTTTCTAACAAACTAAACTCTAGAGACATTTAGATACCTACAAGAGGCTGTACAGTATGACTGTCTGCCTTAAAGTTTTTGGAAAACATCTCCTTATGTGTTTTAAATGCATAACCAGGTTATAATGACCTAACAGTATAATAACGACACTTAGGCTTTGTGGATCTGTATCCAGCACTCTTATAGCTTAGGTTCCATTGACATCTGATCTAAAGAAAGACCCTGACACACAGGGCAGATTTTATAGGGTTCATTTGAATATATCTGTTATCCAGCATTAACCAAGTTGGCATAGTCACCTCATATAATGGCCTAGGTGTCCCACTTGTAGGAACGAGCTATTCTTTCCGTGTAGATTGAAAGAATTGAACCAATGCTAGCGGTAAAATGATGAAACATCGCTGCTATGTGCTGCATATGATCAATATTGATCATATGCAGCACATACTGTAGCCTACAGAGATTTCAATAAGAACTGCTTCTGAACTGGATCTTTAAAATATTCAACTCAGAGGCCAACTTCTTCTCTTATCTTAAAGATCTTCTTCATACAATGTTTTACTTCTATTATTTTTCATTATTAATTTTGGCTTGTAAAAGTTTTGCTTGTAATATCTTAAATATTTTACAGACTACAAAGCAGCTCCTTCCCGGTCTCAGGGCCTGTGTCAAAAACGTTACTAGTGACCTCTTATTACATAAAAAAGGAAGATTTTGTGCTCTTCTCTAGGGCTTTTGCGTTGTTTTTTTTTATATTTATACTCCCCATGGGTCTACTTATGGGTCTACTTATTCATAAAAATGTTATCAGCCTAGCCTCGTGTCTTTTAGCCAAACCAGACATGAGTTTAATAAACTTGGGGATTGTGTAAAGGACATTAGACACTGGATGACAAGTATTTAATTAATTATGACAGACCACAGAAATAAATGTTCCCGATTATGTACGAGCTCTTTAATTGTAACAGGCCACAGACAAGACAAGCTTGGTGTGATTAGAGAGCCTCTTTATAGCATAGCCCCTTTTTATCCCAAATACATTGCTTAACAAATAAAGCTCCACTACTGTATAGAGGATTACACTCATTTTAAAGTAAAAACTGAACTCAGCCATACTTGCAGCCATATCAGTAGTCATAAACTGGTGAGCAGCTCACTCAATATTGCATCCAAGGTTAAGAAAAAGGAAGTGAATGAAAGCTGAATAGTGTATTATTTACAATATTTTTTTGTCATATTTCATTTGATGACTAAAATAAATTAAATTAAAAATAGGTTTATTAAAAATATGTGGCTGGTAATCTGTCTGTGTTTTTATTGCTATCGCTATGGTTTATTTATATACAGTAGACATACAACTTTGTATAAAATCAATAATGTCTGCAAATGTACATAATCAAAATAAGTTCTAATCCAAGAAGATTCACACATTTAAACAGGACTTTTTTGGTCATATGTGTTTATAAAAAAAACAGTTTTCTGCATTATATGTAACCTTTGCTGTTATTAATAATGTATCCTTTTGACTGGTTATAAATTTATCACCAAATTGGTAACATTTCTTGAATAGACTACCAGTGATTATCAGGTTCAGTCTATTCAGTACACAGCCTCAAATATATTTTAGCTTTACATGTGGCTACCATTGTTCTGCTGCATATTCCGAGTGGAAGCAGTTACACAATGATAGCTTATTCTTTAAAATAATGCTCGTGCTAATGAGTGGAAAATATTACAAACTGATTCAAATGATGAATGCTACCTAAGAAATCAATCCTGCAGCAGACATTTAGCTGAATCTGTGTCTATAAGAGGCAAATTGTCATTTGTTGGCTTAAGAGCTAAAGCTGAAAGTATTGGATGGGAACATTAAACAGAAATAGTTCATGCTGAATCTATTTCAAGGGTGAGTGTAATTAGGCTTGTGACGTCAAGCTATATCCGTCTGCAAGCATATGGCCTAGAATTTTACATCACCCAATCAATAGAGAATTAAAAAAAAAACTTTTTGGCCACGACAAATGGGATTATACAATAATTACTGCAGGTAGTCGAAGTAATTACTTCATAGGTGTCTGAGCACAATCTTAAAGATATGCTAATATGCAGCTTTGCCATTATTACACTATTAAACTTTATACCTTAAATGAATCTTAGAAACTTTAAAGCCATTTCCTATTATTATATGTGTAATCAGTTTGTACCTAAAATCATATGCTTCACAAATGACACATTATTTTGTATATAACTGTATATAATATATAACTGACTTGTTTGATTTTTTATTTTTAGTCAGAGAAAGAAATGTGCAAAAGACTTTGTGTTGAATTTAAAACTGTCAATATTTATTCAGCCCTTTGGATTTTCAATGCTAATCCATATATATATACATACATATACACGAACATTGTAAGTGCTTGGGTGTGTGAGAGAAAGTGGGCTGCTGAAGCCCAGGCACAGAAAATGTGTGTGTATATATCATGGTGCTTAGACAGCACTAGGTCACAAGCAATGTTCCTGCTGCAGTCTGAGGATCTAATGCATTTTCTCATTCGTGAACACTTTCTACTGCAGCACCAGGTCTGCCCCTTACAGTACTCACCAGAGGCACGCACATGCAGACACAGAGACACACAAACACACGCACACACATCCACATGAACACACACAAACATAAACAAAAAAAATACAAGTGTTATCCTTGAAGTTACAAAAACTTTGACTACAATTAATGGTAGGATCTTTGATATAAAAATAATAATAATAATAAAAAAAAAACAGGCATGAAAATGCCTAAACAGACTAATAGAATCTGTATTTGTTGCTGTAAGCAGGTATGGTGTATTGTATGCAGGATTGTTGGAGTCAGACTGGATAGTTAAGGAGAAGTTGTATCTTTATTGAATTTCTAGTTGCTTACATATAGTATTAAGCAGCAAGGTTTCACTTTTCTTACTGAAATGTGTGTAAACATACACTAACACTATTTTTACTTATTTATTAATTTGTAGCATGCATACATTTATGTCTGATTCCCTAATATCACATGGAAATCATTTACAGTGTGTTAAATAGGACAAGTGCACAACGTCCTTCTTCCCATGGCCTATCTCTGCTCTGTGCTTTCCTATGTGAAGAAAAAAAAAAAAAACAGATCAGGAATCGTTTGTAGGGCTCGAAGCCGATTCCCTGAGGTGAAAGCTGGACCTGAGCCTTAAGCATCTTCTCCAGCTGGAACAGTGTGATTTATGACTTTTTTGCACTGAACAAAGGAGATGCCAGGAAGGTCCTCTCCACATGAGTACACTGCACCACTAGAGAACGCAATCATGCATGGCCACATGATAATATATCACATACGTCCTAACGCACATACACACGCAAACACTAGTCACACTTCATTGCTGTCGCAGTGCTCCCTATCTCGATCTATGCTCTGAGGTGAGTCATCAGAGTGGAGCACATCCTATCTCTCTCTCTTTCCTTGTCTCTCTCTCTCTTTGGACATCCCTCTGTCTTCTTTACTTTAAAAAAACAAAAAAAAACAACAGTCCAGGATTTCAGCCTAGTTATTTTTAATAAGGAGCTGAATTCTGAAAGCAGACATCCACTGTGTATAAAGGGGTGTATAAGGCTCAAGAGTGATTGTGGATAACGGCTTTCTGGCTTTGGCTTATGCCATCGTTGCATCTCTGGTGAAACTGTGAAAGCAGATACACTTTGATTTCAGTCAGGGAGGAAATCAGTTGGGTCTGTTTATAATTCACACAGTTACATAAACATAAATAGTAAACAGAAAACATGGTGGGCAAACATAGCACAGTTTTAATTTTACTTTATATTATCCGAAATGAAAATGATTAAGTTTAAGTGATGTTAGTGAGCTGAACAATAAGGTCAGGCAGACTATGTCCTTGCAAGTAGCCTGCACCCTCTGAGTGAGGCCAGGGGTTATGATTTAGAACAGCGTGTTTAGTTGAAGTCAGCAAGAAAGGTAACAACACCAGACAGGCATGGACAGAGTGAAAAACCCAACAGATAAATATTGCAGCCTTTCCTGCAACACTAGACCTGCAATTTCTAATTTCCTTTTTATTCAGCAAGAACTTTAGCGTGTCTTTAAATTGTTTGAAATGATGACAAAAGGCACGTGAGCACCAGTCAGACTGCACAAGGCTAAATTCAGCCTCACTGGTGTACACACAGACACACAATTACACATGCTCTGAGAGCCACACATGCACTGAGTTGAAACATATGAAACATATGGAACATAACGCACACACAATTTACATCCAAATGCCAAGATTAAATAAAGCTTAAGGCCAAATCAGCTCCATATGTACACAGTGATATACACAGAGAATGCTCATTCTGTTTAACACAACAGTTTGTATAGAAACTGTTTAATAATCATTGCCTTTAATAACTAAAGACAACTATAATTCTTTAATAATTAATTATTTTTAATCATGTTTTCATTATTATTATATCTTATTATCCTGACGGTGTTCATGTGAAAAATATGCATATTGATGGGCATTATGGGTTTTTTAGTAAGATAACCTTCTAATAATCGGCATGGTGCAATGTGTCAGCAGCTGAGCAGTTCTGAATTCATGACCCTGTTTAGTGCGTCACTGAATTCTAATGTAAGAAGCCAGATCAGAAATGCTGGTACTCACATACTGGAAAACTGCCCCCCCTCTCAGTTCTATCCACAAGCATGTTTTTCTGCTGTCTGCGCTTTCTTGAGTGTCTGATTTATTCAGATTGTCCAGCACTTGACTTTATGTGTATGTGTGTAGCTCAATCCTAAATATGACCAAAGACAATTTGTCCAATTGTCATGTCAGACAGTTTTTGTGTAATTGAAAGGGACTGTCAAGCTGTGTGTTATTTTGCGTATGTTTGTTATTTCTATACATATGTTTATGTGTGTGTATGTGTGTGTATGTGTGTGTGCGTGTGTGTGCCAGAGCCTTCCATGTACAGGTCATAGAAGAAATTGTTGTCTTCAGCCTTTTCCTACTCCTAATTTGTCTTCAATTTTGTCCCCTTCAAGTTCCTACCCACCAGCCAACTCTCCACTATCACCATGGGTCAGTTGAAGGGTGTCTTTTTGAATTGCTGCCCCCGCTGCATTATAAGGCAGTGTAAAAAACATAGAATATGTTTGTAAACATAGAATCCACTGTGATTGACAGTGGAGTGAAATTTCCTTTATTTCGTTAAAGCCATTGAAGGCTGTTGCATCCTAATAAAAAGCTAATTTTCATTAGACCACGTGGGAGCAGCTTCACCATACTATAATTTTGCGGCCTCTAAGTTTTTATATTTGACCTTCATTTCAGTCCTATTTTCCAGCTTCGATAAAACTCTTTATTTTGAGGCCTATACAAACATATGGACACACGCATGCACGCACACGCACACACACATACACACACGCACACGCACACGCACACGCACACGCACACACACACACACACACACACACACACACACATGCACACATTTAGGCATGCATGTTACACTGCACATAAACAGGCCTTTAAACACTCATATGCACACACAATGCCACTGTAAGTCGACACACATTCACCAAGGTCACAAGCAGTCTATGATATAATATAACAGAAAATACACTCTTTCTAGCTTCAGGGAATAAAAATGCAAAAGCAAATCCTCAAACCCAATAAATGGTCAAAGTCATATTCACAAAGATGCATCCAGTATTTCAAAAGCAAAAATGAATGTTGAGGTAAGCAACCTTTTAATGGTGATGTAAGCAAGTGTTCAGGACTAAGGGCACATTTTTAAATGGCCTTGATAACAGGATGACTCTGTGGTTCATAGGACTAAAAGTAGAATTTAATCAAATCATAGATGTAATCAGTTAAACGAGGCCCATCTGCCATGCCACAAAGAGCCGCTGGGCTTACTTTGAAAACCATAATTACTTTTGCATCACTCTCACAGCCATTTCATTTAAAGCTAGTTAATAACCCAATAGGTGTTTAGTCCCTTGGTACATGAAACTAAAGGTAGAATGAAAATGCTGAAGGTGCCTGGTGATTATTATTTATTTACATTCCCAGTTTATGCTAAAAACACCATTAAATAAATGCTATATATAATGCCCATAAATAATATTAGATATCATATAAAAAGTAGAGTCGAATAGGAGAATCAAACATATAAGAGACATAATAATTATCTGTAATCAAACTAAATCTCTTCATGCATCATCTTTAATTCCATTTGACAGTTAACACACATATGAACTTATATCAACCTAATTCTTGCAATTATCTAATTAGCCATCCATTTTACTGCAACACATATATAGGTTATGTTTCTAGAATTCACTTAGAACCAAGAGGACAGAAAGCTAAGACTGCAATGTGCACAGATTTAACAAAACAGGACAGTTGAAGCATGGAAATAGGCCTATTTCAAGGAAACAGTATTTCTGAGTCACACAGATGGTTGGGTCATAGTTTGGTGCCAGCAGCATGAATCCACCTGCTATGTGTCAGCAGTTCAGTCTGGTGAAGATGGTAAAATAATGGGATGGGGTTTTTTGGCACACTTCCGTGCATCTATTCACCGCCACAATTTCCCTACTTTTACTGGCTACCTCTAGCATGATAATGCACTGTGTCACAAACAAAAGTTGTCTGAAACTGATTTTATGCAGGTCACAATGATTTCATTCACGTAAACATGGAGCAGAATCTCAGAGTACCATTTGCAATGTTTTGTGCAATCCTTGCTACAATGAATAAAGCTGAAAGCAAAGGGAGGCCCTATCAAATATTAGTGCATTAAAAACAAGTTGGTGTACAGTAAAACATATACTGTAAATACTTGACCCATATCCATTGACCACACAATTGGTGTACTTTATTATGTTGCCGTTTAATTAGGGATGTCATCATGTTGGGATCCGTTCCAAGAACAATTCTAATCGAATTCGAAACGTTTTACAGCATAAGGAGTAATGTCTTACCGTGTATCAAAAAGGGGATCCGTATACAAAAGGGGATAGCAAACTTTACCGCTTTCCTTGGAAAAGACATCTTCCTGATTGTGAGATGGCATATTCTGTCCCTGCTTTTTATTTTGTTCAGCTGACACATCTATGAAGGACAAATAATTGGTAAGGAGTTCATTAAAATGAATCATATATCATTAAGTTATTGCCATGGATAATGGATATTATTTTACATTACAAATGAAAATATTGCTTTGAATCATGTTTCTATGGATATACACTGGAACTATATACTGTTTACTTCTTTTCATACCTTTATGAGTACATTTTTCTACATTGCGCATGATTTTTGGCATTCATGGTTTGATCTGAGTTCAGATTTCCATGTGCTAAATCATACTTCTTTGAAGAATCAATATAATTTTATTAAATAAACTATGTCTATCTATACTGATATTTTTCCCCTAATTCTAAATCTTGTACCGAATATAAAAGCCATTACCGTTAATCTGGACCCTAGACATTTCATTTTTTTATTGTGCTGTGCTGTGGCTGGTCTCAATGGTTATCTGGTAATCTGCTCAGTGTTGTGGATTTAGCTGGCTATTTTCTGCATTAGTGGCCTGAGTAGGTTTTAAAAAGTTTCCTCTGCATACATACACTGTACATACACTGGCAAACATATATTGTTTTCATATCACTAAAATATATTATATGAAATAGTATATGAAATATATGAAACATTTTGCAAGTAGAATATAGGTTTAATTTATTTAAAAAAATACAATATTTGTTGCTGGCAAATTTTATTTGATTTTATATATATATATATATATATAT
>MU551526.1:8990642-9028452 GCA_024362625.1 Silurus asotus
AAAAAAATAAATAAAAAAAAAAATATATATATATATATATATATAAACCCCACAAAACATTTAAATATCTTGACAAATTAAACCAGCCACCAAGACAATTGACTAATTATATTGAAACAACTTAATCTTCACCAATGACACTCGAAATATAATAGTATAATAATAGTATAATAATCTTCTTTTTTCTAGGCTGCTCCCATTAGGGGTCGCCACAGCGGATCATCCGTCTCCATACCACCCTGTCCTCTAGATCTGCCTCTTTCACACCAACTACCTGCATGTCTTCCTTCACCACATCCATAAACCTCCTCCTTGGTCTTACTCTATTCCTCCTACCGATATACCCCATGTTCCTCTTCACATGTTCAAACCATCTCAATCTCGCCTCCCTCACCTTGTCTCCAAAACGTCTTACATGCGATGTCCCTCTAATAAACTAATTTCTAATCCTGTCTGTCCTCATCACTCCCAATGAAAGCCTCAGCACCTAACATTTTTGACAATGCCACTGTCTCTAAACCATACAACATTGCTGGTCTCATCACAGTCCTATAAACGTTTCCTTTCACTCTCACAGATACCCTTCTATCACTAATCACTCCTGCCACTCTTCCTCACCCACTCCACCCTGCCTGCACTCTTTTCATCACTTCTCTTACACACTCTCCATTACGTTGCACTTTTGACCCCAGGTACCTGAACTTCTCCACCTTCTCCACCTTTTCTCCCTGCAACCACACCACTGCACTGCCCTCCCTCTTATGTACACACATGTACTCTGTCTTACTTCTACTGTTTTTCATTCCCTTTCTCTTCAGCACGTACCTCCAGCTCTCCAGGCTCTTCTCAACCTGCTCACTACTCTCACCACAAATCACAATATCATCCGCAAACATCATAGTCCATGGAGGCTCCTGTCTGACCTCGTCCGTCAACCTGTCCATCACCACTGCAAACAGGAGTGCAAACAGGCTCAGAGCCAATACTTGATGCAGTCCAACCTCTACCTCGAACCAGTCTGTTGTTCCTACTGCACACTTCACTGCTGTCACACTATCCTCATGTCCTGCACCACCCTCACATACATCTCTGACACATCTGACTACCTCATACAATATCACAACTCCTCTCTCGGCACCCTGTCGTACGCTTTCTCTAAATTCACAAACACACAATGCTTCTGAAACTCCTTCTGACCTTCTCTATACTTCTCCATCAACATTCTCAAAGCAGTGTCTTTGGATTGTTCTATTTTTTATTTGATTAAGAAACTCTTAAACAGATTCCAAATGCAAATCCCACTTCTATATAAATATTACTATAATACAATTTTTATATTGAGACATTCAGCAACATACTGTTATCCAAAGAAATGCACATCTGTAACCTGATGTAGGAATTCAAGTGCTTTAGTAAACTATTATTACACAATTAAGATTCTTTATTAATTAGATAACATCACTGTGCAAATTCATTTGCAGTCACAAAATGGACACGGATAAATGTGTGCCCAGTAGGCACGTTCCCAGATTATGTTATACTACTGCTTGTATCAGTCACTATTAAATGATAAATAATAGCATATACATAAGGATTGCTCCTTTGCCTTGTTTACCTACCTTCACAAGTGCCATTGAGACATACCTACAATAGTTAAACAATTGTGCAAGTTCATGTCCCTACAGTGTACTCTTACTGGAACTGTCCGCAACTGTTATCTCAAATTGGTAATTATTATAAGAAATCCAGCAGAGCAAACTGTAGTGAAATTCAAACTGACAGCATACTGTATTTACTGTTTCCTTCAGTACATCTGTCTTAATGATTTATTATAGACAAACTGATTGATGTTTTTCACAAGTAACCTATAGATAAAGCGTTTTCTTTTTCTTTTTTCAAAAATAAATCCTGTCCCATATACATTTACCACACAATTTTTCATAATGAGAATGTGTACTTTACAATATTTATTTAGAATAAAAAAATTATTTTTGCAGGTTTATTGTAATGTCATACTGTATATGAAAAAGAGAAACCATATACAAAAGGGGAGAGCAAATTGTATCCTATAACTATATTCTTTGCTGGCTGTGAGAAAGCAGATTCTATCTCTACTTCTTTCTATTTTAGATGTGGACAATGGTCAGCATGGGGACTCTTTCTGTTTTATGACATGCCAGCCCAAAGCAATAAGCTGTGAAGCATTGCGTGTTCTGACAACTTTCTATCATAACCAACAATAGCTTTTCAGCAAGTTATGCTAAAGTAGCTCTTCTATGGGATTAGACCAGATGGTCTAGCCTTTGCTCCAAACACATAAGTGAGCTTTGGGGATTCATAATCCTGTTGCTGGTTGCATTTGTCTGTCCATCACAATTTGGCCTTTATCAGAGTTGCTCATAACTTTGTGCTTGCCCAGTTTTCCTCTTTCAGAAAATTAACTGTACAAATAAGAGTTTACTTGTTTAATTTATTATCTTGTTACACTGTAACAAGTAATCAATTATATTTATATTTATATATAGTTATATATAATTAGTGTATAATGAAACGATAGTTCCTTGGTGGTATAATGGCTAGGATTTGGCACTCTCACCGCCGCGGCCCAGGTTCGATCAGGACACCAAACCCAGCCATTAGGGTTACACAAGACAGTACACTCTTAGTGCCGGTCCTAAGCCCGGATAAATGGGGAGGGTTGTGTTAGGAAGGGCATCCAACGTAAAAACGTGGCAAAACGAACATGCGGATCAAGAATATGGATGATCCGCTGTGGTGACCCCTAATGGGAGAAGCCGAAAGAAAGTTTTTTAATGTATAATAAAAAGATACTTAAGGGCCAAGCAGGGCACAGGTCTGACTACATGTTAGAAATCAGAAGACAGAAAAATAATTCACAACTATTTAATCCATAGTCAAATCGACCCGAAATCTCTTGCTCAGTTAATTTGCTAGGATTGCACAAGACAGTGCACTATTAGTGACGGTCCTAAGCCAGTATAAATGGGGAGGGTTGTGTTAGGAAGGGCATCCAACGTAAAAACGTGGCAAATCGAACATGCGGATCAAGAATATGGATGATCCGCTGTGGTGACCCCTAATGGGAGAAGCCGAAAGAAAGTTTTTTAATGTATAATAAAAAGATACTTAAGGGCCAAGCAGGGCACAGGTCTGACTACATGTTAGAAATCAGAAGACAGAAAAATAATTCACAACTATTTAATCCATAGTCAAATCGACCCGAAATCTCTTGCTCAGTTGATTTGCCAGAAGATGGTATGAATTTCCACTTCATGTACACCTAATGCTTGAGTTAAGGTGTGGCTGTAGCCTACAGGTTCCCAATCAGGGCCCTTTAGTACCAAATGTCCTGCTTAATTGAATGTTTTCATACTTTAATAAAGAATCAATTGATTAACAGCTTTTCTTTAAAAACAAACAAAAAAACCTATTTAATTTCAAAGTGCATCTCATAAGGGACAAACTTACTTAAAAAGAACATCTTCATTTTTATCAATACATTATCTGTATAAAGCTGCTTTGGGACAATATTTATTGTTCAAAGCGCTATACAAATAAAATTACATTTAAGTGAATGTAATTGAATTGAGTTTTCCAAAATGGGTTTTATTCAGAACAGGCCTTGCAAGGGTTGATTAAAGAAGTTGAGTCCTTATGCTGTAGAAGTTGAGTTCCAGCATTGCTTTAGAGGTTTTGACAGTAATGGCTGTATGTTAAGTTATTTTCAGAGGACAGCAAATCTATACTGTTAAAAAAGCTGCACATTGACTACTCTAAAATATATCCAATGTTAATTTCTGTAGTATTGTCCATTGAGAAGATACACCAAAATGGTTGCTGAAATGTGAGAGGTGTATTCACTTTTGTAAAATACTGTAGTTACTTTTATTATTACGTGTTTCCAAAATCAATCAATTATAGAAACGTATAACGATCAGTTATTCAACAAAAATCTGCTAACCAAATGTCAACTAAAGGCACTGCTTTGTAGAATATGGTCACAAAACAGCTTATTTGCATATTATATTGCATATATTTGCATATGCTTAATATACAAGATTCCACACATCTGCAACCTGATGTAAGAAAGTCAAGTTCTCCAGTAAACTACTATTATATAGTTAACTTTGATGGTTAATTAGATAACATAATTGTGCAAATTCATTTGCAGACACAAAATGGACACTGATAAGTGTGTGCCCAGTGTTGCACCCAGATTATGTTATACTGCTGCTACTATCAATCACTATTAAATGGTAAATAATAGCCTACATATAAGGATTGTTCAGTTGCCTTGTTTACCTACCTTTATAAGTGCCATTGAGACATACAATAGTTAAACAAATGTGCAATTTCATGTCCCTACACTGTACTCTTGTAACCACTAGTTCAACGGTAAATGACCTGGGAGTTATTTTAGACAGCACCTTGTCTTTCAAAAATCATATCAACCAAGTTACAAAAACAGCCTTCTTTCACCGTAGAAATATTTCTAAGCTAAGAAACATGTTGTCTATATCTGATGCAGAGAAGCTCGTCCATGCGTTCATGACCTCCAGAATAGACTATTGTAATGCATTATTAGGTGGATGTGCTGCATCATTAATAAACAAGCTTCAGTTAGTTCAGAATGCAGCAGCCAGTGTTCTCACAAGGTCAAGGAAATATGATCATATAACCACAATCTTATTGTCCCTACACTGGCTAACTGTTAAGTTTCGAATCGACTATAAACTATTGCCTCTTACTTATAAATCACTAAATGGTTTAGCTCCCATGTATCTATCCAGTATTTTAACATATATAATGCTCATTGGGATCTCGAATCCCTGGAATTCTAGTAGTTCCCAGAATAGCAAAGTCCACTAAAGGTGGTAGAGCATTCTCACATTTAGCTCCTAAACTTTGGAATAGTCTTCCTGACAGTGTTCTGGGCTCAGACACACTCTCCCAGTTTAAATGTAGATTAATAATGTATCTTTTTAGCAAAGCCTACACATAACATACGTCTCACATCATAAACTTGTGCTCCAGTACATCTGATCAAATGCACATTATCAACTTGTGCTGTTAATATCATGAAAAGCAGCTACGCTAATTTCTCTCCACTGCTTCTCTTTCTCCACCCATCCCGAGGCATCCTGAGGTTTGGCCAGCTCCAGTCACGTCCCACCTCATGAAGATAATGGATTAAAAAAAATTCTCCTACTTGGGTATTCAAGTAGTTTTTATCAATGCACATACTTACCACACCTAGTACCCAGCCATAACGATTTGGTAGTACATTAGAGGTTTGACTACCTTCTGAGCTAGCTAGTGACGAAGTGATACCCTAACAAAACATTATTGCCTGCCGCACCGAAGGAACTAATTAGTACAACTTAATGTGTGAGTAATATTTTACAAGACTTTTGGAGCAGTTCTTATTTTTCAATAATTTTACCAGAATGGTTGTTAACAGTGTTTCTTCACTGACATATCCTTGTGTTTCCTAAATACTTTTCTGAAATTGTGTTGATATAAATACCTATATTTACAATTTAGCTAAAATTGTTACACTGGGTCTTATTTGCATTCATATTTTAGTTAGAGTGTTTAGGAGTGTGGATTAATACAGTTATACCCATAGATCAGTCAATTGGAACCTTGGAACCAGACTCATCTGCGTGGCACTGATTGTCCATTTATTACAGATAAACGATGTTGAGGTGTGCATTGTTGATGATCAGATGCAAACTGTAGTCCCGAGTCACTGTAGCAGACTGTTGACATTAACTACAGTCCAAATCCAAATCTTTAGAGTTCCTGTTCTTTTTCTGTAATTTCATGTTGATGGGAAACCTTCCCCTGCTGCACAGAGTGGCCTCCAAACGAGAAGAACACCTCGCAGGCCGGGACAAAGTAGGCAGATCCAACGAGAGGAGAAAGGCAGGAACCGTGGTCACTGGAACCTCATGAGCATGTTTAAGTCAACCGAGGGAGAGAGAGGAAGAGAGAGAGAGAGAGGGAGAAGAGGGGTGACAAGGGGAGAAGGATATGGATTATTAAGTGTCCTAATTGTTGTATGAAAGTTAAGGACACTTGTGCAGTTGGGGACTCTGGCAAAACTCACAATGGCAGCAAAACTAAAAGAGGAGCCAGAAGGTAACACAGACATGAGGGATCTGTGGGATAAAAGACGCCACTACACCACCGTCAACAAACCGAGTGAACGTGTGAAAGTGAGGGGACGACAGCATACAAATATACCAGCTCACCGAACACTCTATATTCACGATCTCTCCAGATCTTCTATTTTAACTAAGAAAAATGGACTGATAAAAAGCTTGACTTAATAAATATGTTTTTAACCTCAACTTGAACACTGAGACTGTGTCTGTGTCTGAGTCTCGAACACTGATTGGAAGGCTGTTCCATAACTGTGGAACAGTCAGTAGTAGTATTTTATAATCAGTTATTGGAGACCAGTGTAGACTATTTAACACAGGGGTGATGTGATCATATTTTCTAGATCTTGTAAGAACTCTTGCTGCTGCATTCTGAACTAACTGAAGCTTATTTATGCACTTACTTGAACACCAAGACAGTAAAGCATTAAACTAGTGTAATATGAGTTTAACAAAAGCATGAACTAGTTTTTCTGCATCCTGTAACGACATCATATTTTAAATTTTAGCAATGGTTCTAAGATGAAAGAAGGCAATCCTGGTAACATTATTCACATGAGCCTCAAAGGAAAGACTAGTGTCAATAATCACACCAAGGTATTTGACTGCTGTACACACTGAGAAAGATAAACCATCCAGAGGTTCTATGCAATCTGAAAGTTTGCTTCTAGCATGTGGTCCTAGTAAAAGTATGCTCGTCTTATCCGAGCTGAGCAGAAGAAAGTTATCAAGCATCCACTGTCTAAAGTCCTTTACACACTTTTCAACATTTGTAAGCTGATCTCTCTGTGCATCATCAGCATAGCTATGGAAGCAAATACCATGTTTATGTATAATTTTACCCAGAGGCAGCATATATAAAGAGAAAAGCAGTGGGCCTAAGACAGATCCTTGCGGAACACCAATCTTTACCTTTGAGATGTGTAGAGAACTTACCATTTACATCAACAAACTAATAGCGATCTGTGAAATAAGACCTAAGCCAGGAAAGAGCTTTTCCCTTTATTTCAACAACAATCTCTAGTCTAGCAAGGAGGATATTATGATCAATAATGTCAAAAGTGGCACTAAGTTCGAGCAAAACAAGTTATGAGACAAAACCCTGATCATAGGCCTATAACAGGTCATTTACCACTTTAACCAGCACTTCTCTGTGCTGTGATGAGGCCAAATTCTGATACATTTCAAAAATGTTATTCCTAAGTAGATGTGATCATACCTGCTGTGTACAATTTTTTTTTTATCTTAGAGATAAAAGAGAGGTTTGATAATGGCAACTAGTTGGACAGCTGACAAGCTTTCAGTGACAGCTAGGTCCTTACAAGAAGGAAGCTACTTGTACTAAAAGGTTATAAGGTTGCAGCTATCTTGTGTTGAGAAACCTTTCTTTGTTTTCTGCCATTTGATCACAGGTTAATGACTGGGAGTGAACTGAATGCCTTCTGAGAAATTTTTGTGTAACTCATTATGAAGGGTTGATCATTGTATAGTCATCTTAATCATTACTCCTGTAAAATAGACACTTTTATTAATATATTGAGAGGAATCTGATACAGAACTGTGTACTTAAATGTTAGGTTGCCTTTACTTGGTAAAGGCATGACAATAATACAAATAGTGGAGTAAAGGTCACACTAATACAAAGTTAAAATAGTGGTTTAACATCACAATATCCATCTAGACACAGTTAGACATTTGTCTGTTGTTGTTTCTCATCTACAATTATCTAAGAATTTTCTGCACATAAATGACATTATGTTTAATTACAGTACATACTATTACAGTTGGATATATTTGTATTTGCTTGTTACTGTTAGCCTGGTTGCTAACTTATGTGACAGTTGCAAGGATGGAATTGCAAATAGCTGGTAAGATTTTGTTTTAGGATAGTAAAATGTCTAGATGACCGACATGACATTCATTAAGTGTTAATGAAAAAATGAACGATCCAGCCATGATTACGGTTTATACCAGCATCACTAAAATAAAAAATATTTAATTATAGGATTAATTAAATGTAATCAATAAATTTTTATATGAGGTAGAATGATATATTTATATATCTAAATGTTTTTAAGGGTTTCCTGTATTAATTATCATTGTGTAAATATTTAAAATAAACTATGTAAAATAATTTTACTGGGTATATACAGTATATAAGGTTGTAATGCAATCAGACAGGAAAAACAAAAACAAAGGGGCACATACTTTTACAAGGCAATGTAAATTAAATTAATGTTCTATACTATCTTTTTAAGCCTACTCAATTTTATTTATTATTATATGAAGGACGTAAAATTCTATAGTACCTTTGTTGATCTGTCAGTTTCTAAATCTCTATTACATCAATGTTTAGTTCTCTAGCTAGCAATGCAACTTCCGTCATTTTTCATGTCATTTTTGATAACTCACTGCATTTGCAATTGTTTGAATACCTTTGTTATAGCAGCCCAAATACCTGCCGGTGCAAAATGTACCTAGGCACATACACTTCACGTGTACGTTCAGCTCACATTTAGGAGTGCGTTGTTGAGCAAATGTTTACTTAATTCATGCAATCATATGAACCTGAAAGCTCTGTGGCAATTAATTCTCAATTCTGTTGCAGTTACGATGCTCGGAATTGACTGGATATATCTGATATATATATAGTCTGAATCTACAATTTTCATAGTCATAAAAATAAAGAAAACTCTTTGAATGAGAAGGTGTGTCCAAACTTTTGGTCTGTACTGTATATTATTTTAAATAAATTCAGTTTCAGAACATATTTAAAATAATTGTATGATAATTTTTAGAGTCTCATACACACTTTTGACTAGTGAGTCTCTGTCTATGTATTTTCTTTATGAAACAGATATAGGGAATATTTTTGTATTTCAGAATGAGTAAAATGTTTCATGCTCGGTCAGCCAAGCTGTCAACTGTACTTATCTTTCTGGACCTTTCAGCAGCATTCGACACAGTCAACCACAATACACTTTTGTCAACCCTCAAGAGCCTTGGTATTTGCGGAACAGCATGGAAATGGTTTGCTTCCTACCTGGAAGGTCGCTCATACCAGGTAACATGGAGGGGATCCACATCTGCCCCATGCAGACTTACCACCGGTGTCCCACAAGGCTCGGTACTTGGTCCCCTCCTTTTCTCCCTCTATACCCACTCCATTGGTGAAGTCATATCCTCACATGGGTTTTCTTAACACTGCTATGCAGATGACACTCAACTCATCTTTTCTTTCCCTCCATCAGATACCACAGCTTCTGCTCGGATCTCAGCATGCTTGTCAGACATATCTTTATGGATGAGGGCTCACCAACTTAAACTCAACCCCAGCAAAACAGAACTGCTAGTCATCCCAGGTGATTCATCTCCAGGTCAAGATCTACAAATAACACTTCATGACTCTCTGCTCTCCCCTTCAGCCACTGCTCGTAACCTTGGGGTAACTATGGACAATGAACTGTCTTTTTTCCCACATGTCGCTAATGTTGCTCGTTCTTGTCGATTTCTTCTCTATAACATCCGAAGGATTCGACCATTTCTGTCCATACAGGCTGCCCAGGTGCTTGTTCAGTCTCTTGTCATTTCAAGACTGGACTACTGCAACTCTCTGCTGGCAGGTCTTCCCCTGAACGCTATTCGTCCACTGCAAATGATCCAAAATGCAGCTGCACGACTTGTGTTCAATCAGCCCAAGTTCTCCCACACCACCCCACTGCTGCGCTCCCTTCACTGGCTTCCAGTAGCTGCACGTATCAGATTCAAAACACTGATGCTTGCCTACAAGGCCAAAAATGGACCAGCACCATCTTACCTCAGTGACCTCATCACATCTCGCACTGCACCACGCTGTCTGAGATCCTCCAGCACTGCTCGACTGGTACCACCTTCTCTCAGATTGAGAGGTAAGTACAATTCAAGGCTCTTCTCTGTTCTGGCACCGAGGTGGTGGAATGAACTTCCCCTAGATGTCCGTACAGCAGAGTCCCTGATTATCTTTAAGCGACGACTGAAGACCTACCTCTTCCTGAAATACTTAAATTAGCACTTTCCAAGTTTGTAGAATTCGAGTTATATTTATATTGAGTTTGTATTCTTTCGTACCAGTGTAAGATTTATTCACTACTAGAGATTTAAAGCACTTTTGTACGTCGCTCTGGATAAGGGCGTCTGCTAAATGCCGCAAATGTAAATGTAAATGTAAACATTGTTTTTGTAAACATTGGACAATTTTTTTTATCGTCCATTTTATAGGTATGGTCTGCTGATTTAAAAGATAAAACCATTTCAGTGTAGCATCTTGCCAGAGAACGACAGATTTTCATTTAAAATGTCTAGTCTATGATGTAATGCACAACTTAGAGCAGAGAGCTTGCTGATAATGGAGGATGTATAAAAGATCTGGTGGCCCTAATATACTATAGATTTTTTAACCAAAATTTATTGTATACTGGATCACACTGGATCACAGGAGGTAAAATAGACGTGTTCTCGCATCATTTAAATAATAATAAAGGAAGTCAACGATGACCCTTTAATATTGATGGGAAAATGCTTTCTAGAGGTTGTGAATAATTGTGTCATAAATTGTTTTGTCAAATATTATTTTGTCATATTATCTCCTTAGAGAACTGTATTAACAGTATTAAATTCTTCTTCTATATTAAAGGCAGAAACTGTCTTATATTCTTGTAATATTTGCAATGTGTGTATGCAGCATCTGGCCATCACAAGCATTGCTTCTTAGCAGTTTTAGAGCATTAGGTTATCATCTGAAAAATAAAATGCCATGCAGATGCTTTACAGTGCTACATAAAATTGGGCAAAAAAACTTGCATGTGGTTTTAACCTTGGTCTTTACAAAAGCTGGTGATGGATGAAGTGGACTGGCTCTTCACCTTTGATGACACAGCACAGTGAGTACAATGCATGTGGCAGATGCCATCCAGCTGTCCAAATATCTGCATTGGCAAGCACAAGGACTACGAGCCATGCCCTAAGTGTCCAAAGGGTTTCTCCCTTTAAATTAAAGCATGGGCAGAAGGGTAATTAAAGAAAACTGAGTGGATGATTAGTTAAGTATATACTAAGAAGAATGCCACTTACATTTACAGCATTTGGCAAATCAGACACTTTGTATAATTAGAAAATGTTCTCATATTACATCCCACCTACATGTGACCTGAAAGTAAGAAGGACCTTTCACGTCAAATGGATTGTTGGGAAAGTGGATTTTGATGTATAAAGACAGAGCAATACAGAAGATTTACCACCTCAACCCTCCAACAGAGTGGGAACAGATGATTTCTGGTTCTTAGCAAAAAGTGTTGAGTTGGGTCCAAAGTGTTCAAAAACACCAAATCACATTTTGATCACACTTGGAGTACCATCACAGAGTGCAAAAGTGATCAAAATGCAAACGAAATATTACGATTTCTTTATTTTCTCCCCCTGCCCAAAAGCACCAGCCTCATAGAACAAAACAGTGCAGTCAAGGACAAATCAGGAAAATGTTAGAAATGGTTTTAATAAAGGTGTCACTGTTCCTTTATGCTTGTGCTCAAGGCAGACATGGCAGTCCATAGCTGTGAGAACATTTGCAAGGTGAATCCACTGTAAATATCTGAGGCTTGTCCAATTCCTCCTATTCTCAGGACATACTAAGGACTGTTGACATGTTCCCTTATTCCCACATTGATCCCACATAGATGTGTCCACAAATTGATAAGACTGCTGCAGGTATGGATTGCTTACATCCCATAATGAAAAAGAATAAAAAATTATGAAAAAGGAATTTCTAGGGGTTGAACATTTCTTATTGTATATTTGTAAATATTTATTTAGCCTGTCTGGTGCTGTACATCAGTCAGAAGCGCTCTTTGTGAGTTTTAAATGCAGCATAATTGGAAAAGAGTATCTGGAAATCAAGTGCTTCCATAATATTTTGGACTGTCTTATCAGCCTCTGTTTGAAACATACTCCCCTGCATGTTATATAGAGTGGTTTCTTAATACTGAGATTATTACTTATATAAAGAATCCAGTCTACACAGATGGCAAAATCTCATGTAATGAAAGTTTTGAGAAAAATGTAAGACACCTCAGGATGAACTTCCTGTAGGGAGCTGAAGAAAGCCAAAAATGGTGGACGACCAAAGTGTGTGACAGACTGCAGGCCAGTAAACAGACTCTTGTTCGACACTTTCTGGAAATGGCGCTCACATACATACTAAGGAAGAAAACGAAAAACATTAAATCTATTAAGCCAAAATTGAAACACTACTTTTTCTGTTTTGCTGAATAGAGTTGATAAACTACCTTGAAATGAAATAGTCTAAAATTAACATATTAGCTAGTGTGTTAGTTCAGAAAGTGAGCTAGTGACTTTCTTTGGAATAAGTTCATTTTGTAAAAATTCCCTACAAGCATGGTGGTCCTCAGATCAAACTTTTCTGCAAGTTGAGTGATGTAGATGTGTACAGACACCAACTCCTGTTCATCCATCTCCTCAACTTCTCGTATGATGTCGGACACCCACTCAAATTGACGCTGAGTCCGCGTCACCCAGATAAAATACACCTGGGGAAGATTGGGTAACTTTTATTTCTCCAAGTTAAACAAAAAACAAGTCAAATGATAAAAAGCCATGTACATTAGGGTCTGACATTGGTTCATGCACGTTAGGGTCTGTTACCTTTTTGCATTGAACTTTGAGTTTTGCTGAAGACTTGAAGACTATATCCTTCAGTATAGAAGCAAATGGAGTAACTCCGATGCCTCCTCCCACTAGAACAGACACTTCAAAGTCTCTCCACTCCTGATGGCCTTCCCCAAATGGTCCATCTAGATACAGCTGAGGAGATCAAAATGTTTAAGCAAATTCCACAAATCAGAACTGTAGCAATTAAATCACAAATCAAGCAAATGTAAAGGATTGTTTTTTATGCAGAGCTGAAAAATATGGAAGAAATTACAAAAAAAGTTGCCTCCTACTTTAGGATAATTTCCAAGTTCCTTCAGTCTCTCTAGGTTGTAGATCTCTCGCAGCTTGCTGGTCCATGGTCCCACAGCACGAATGTGCAGGCTGAGGGTCTCCTCATGAGGTGCTGAGGTCAGTGTGAAGGGGTGGTACTCATCTGTGCCTAACTCCAGACAAGCCACACGAACCCATTGTCCTGAACGATAGGTAAATCCCTGAGGGCGCTTAAATTCCAGATTTGTCACTCCTGCCATGAAAGAATTTCACAGAATGAAACACACAATAAAGATGCAGAGTTTACCCTAAAGTAGCTTAAGCAGACTAAGAAAACTAAATCCTGAACCATATGCTGCTGCTTGTTAAGCATGTATATAATATTCGGTACCTGAGGGCAGCAGCTCAGCATTCACCACAGGTATCTCCACCTTCTTCCTGCTGAGGCTGATGAGTTTATCCAGGAGGAAGAGGAGGGCAGGTGGAATCAGGTAAATGTAAAAGCGTGGCTGCTGGAGGAGGGCAAAGCTCCCATGGATTACTGTCTGCAGGGTAGGAAAAAGGAAGAGTATTTAATAACAGTCTCACCACAAACACTATCTCACCCTAATAAAAGCTTTTCAGATTATTCAGACCTAATTCTCACCAGAACATAGATGAGCACATAAAAATAATGTGTGATCCAAAACCCTCTGAAACTGATACGTCTGAAGTAGTGTGAGGCAAAGACGTATATAAAGGCTAAGACAAAAAGTAGTATGATCCCTGTCATGCCTGCAAGAGAAAAAGAGTAAAAAGGAGAATGAGCATGAGACCAATAAAAAAAACAACATGCACACACCGTTAAATCAATGTTTTTTAACACACTCATTAAACAGTAGCCCTACCTGGTACTGTACAAAAGAACCAGAAGGTCCATTTTTCTGGTAACTC
This sequence comes from Silurus asotus, assembly GCA_024362625.1. Classification (NCBI taxonomy): domain Eukaryota; kingdom Metazoa; phylum Chordata; class Actinopteri; order Siluriformes; family Siluridae; genus Silurus; species Silurus asotus. Next base: position 9,004,739 of record MU551526.1, read on the forward strand.
TGACCTGTAAACAAATTGCACAAGCACAGCTCAGCTCACAGCTCATTCTAGCAGTATAAGGTAAAGGTTATATTGTATAAGATCAATAAGATATTGACAATTTACCCATTATTGGAAAACACTTGGGGAAACATGCAGGAAAGGATGCTGAGTTCGCTGATAGAGAAGATGTAAAGATTGACTAAATGACCCACGCTGTGTGTAACTGTAAGATGAGAATGGTGAGATGTTAGAGCGAGAAATTAAAAAACATTATGACATGGCGAATTTAATACACCAGCTTCTGCAAATAGAGATTGAAATTTGAGTCCGAAATTTGCTGTGAGGATGCATGATCGGTTTACAGTTGCAGTGTAAACAAATCAATTATCCTGGTTTTCCCCTGACAGGCAGGAAAATATGCCAAACCATCTCAGATTGCCAGTACTTTATTTTTTTATTAGCTTGTATGATTTCAATGTGAATTGATATGGAGACCATCACAATAACTTTATAAAAAAAAAATTAGACAAAAAGTTTTAACTATCAGGTCCCTGACCTGTGAGGATGATTGCCGTCATTGCCATGAGGCGATGGAGATCAATAGCAGAGTCAAAGGGAATATATCGGTTGAGGAAGGTTTCCCTGCACATGGTTATAAGGTTGCGACACACTGTGAGGAGCATGTAGGGGAACAAGAAAGAGATTGCAGCAGCAGAGCCTCGTGACACTATAATGCCCACCATGGAGGATTCTGTGACACCAGAAGTACGATCCTGAAAACCGTAGACTACATACAGAGAAATTAAAATTACAGTGAGACATAGTTACAGCAGACCAATAGCAACTCAAAACAAGTGCAAATAATATCTAAAATAGTCTTATATTATGTTAAATCTGCTACAAACTATGGTTAAATAATTATTACTCAGACTCACAGTAGCATCTCTCCAGAGCAACCCCAGCAGTGATCCCATAGATGACACCAATGCACACAATATGGCGGCGGTAGTTTTCCACAAAGCGTTTAAACTGTTGGATCTTCTGTTGGATGCGACTTCTAATGTAACGCTCTCTCTGAGGCTTCACATACAGTTTAGGGTTGGAGAGGGCCAATCTGGAAAAAAGAGCAATGAGTACATTATTAGGGGATCATAAACTCTTACTTCAAGTGACGCTACATGCCACCATTGAGGTATTTATACCATATATGGCTGTTTTAAAAGATGATTTAATTCATAGTGAAACTTTGCAGACATCATGTCATTGCATTACATCAAGCCCACAAACACAGCTGGGTTTTGGAGAGTAATCTGAAAATAACAGGGATCACTGTAGCTTAGGTAAAGCCTAATGGATTACACTGTAATCATACATGGATATCTGAACATGCAACGTGCAAAATGGCAGATTGTATTTGTAAAACAATAAAGCAGCAATTTCCAGCATCTAATAACCTTTGATGTGTTTGTGCTCCTGTGTGGCATGCAGAAGATTAGAAACCAGCTATTACAAACAGGATACTAAGTGACAGGCTACTTAAGTGCTCACTTTTTTCTCTGCCGAAGTTCCTGGCCGTCATCAATAGGGCAATTATATGCAAAGTCCCCATTTTTTCTCAAAGAAGAACTGAAAATAAAATATGTCATATCTTCATAGAGTGGACAAATACACAGTGGCATCATAATTTGGCTTTGAGAACAATTACAGGCCACTTACCTGTCTTTTTTGTTGATGAATGACACACGATGTTGATTTAGTCTGTTCATGTCATGCATTTCCATTCCTTCATTTATGAACAAAGATAGCACAAGAAAACAGCATTTTTAAACTCCAACTCAGCAGAACCCAAGAACAGGATGGATATTGGACAATTAGCCACATTCTCACTAGTGTAGAAAAAATGATGGGCTGCCATCTGGCTTTTTCTTTAGTTGCATGACAAAGTTGAATGCTTCCAATTACTAAGCTGCTCAACAGTGATGCTCTCAAAAAAGAAATTGAGCTCAGCAGGGGAGGGAACTACTACATTTAGAAACAGCTTGGAAATAAGACAAAAGCATAGGCAGATGGCACAAATGAGCTTTAGTTGATAAATATGTTTTCACCCACACTCAAGAAACTTTGAACACAATATGGTGTTGTGATTGAAAGATAAATGTACAGTGCATGAAAACACCTTTGATGTTAAGTTGTGCAAACTGAAGGACATTCTCATGATCTTGCAGTAAGAGGTGAAAGTCTTCCCAGGTGATGTGATCTTTCTTATCAAAGCCTGCAGCATGAAGCATAGCTGCTATAGCCTCATCTGCCTGGTTCTTAGAGAGGACATTACTGGAGATCTCAAAAAAAGACCTAAGTAGTTTTATGAAAAGACAAGGATGAACTTGAATACCAGGATAATTTGGAAATGAATTATGTGTAAATTAGTGTCACAATGAAAAATTCATTGAGTGTTAGCTGACAAGTTAAGTCAATATCTAATATTATAATATTTACCTGAGTAAAGAACAAAATTCTTCCTGAAACAGAAAACCTTCTCCTTTAATGTCATGCATTGAAAATAGGAGTTTGGACTTCTCCTCTGGGGTTCCTGAAGTGAGAAGACCAATAATAAGGTAAGAATTTAGGTTTATACCATGAAGTAACACATTTAAAAACAGCTCATGGTTAAATTGTTTAGTCAGAAAAATGCAAATCAATTGACCTTTCATGAAGATAACCAAAACATCAAGAAATTCTTGAAAAGAAAGGTATCCATTGCCATCCTTATCTGCCAGGGAAAACATAGACTCCACAAAAGGCGAGTCAGACTTCAGCCCAAGCGCATTGGCAAACTCAGCTCGTGTGAGCTCACACTGGAGAGCCTCTTTGGTTCTCTTGGAGGACACACCACTCAGGTCTCCTGCATCACTTTTATTAATATCTAGAATCTGAGGATCACGTAAAAATTTAAGGTCCTGACAATGCAAGACTTTATTTACAAGATCCATTGTGAGAAGCGATGTCAAGCTGATTTATTTGTAATACACACACAAATGATAACTATTTGCGGTGTCCAATTCCTACCTTTGAAAAAGCATGTCGGAAAAAAGTCTCCACTATCTGAGCACGCTGCTCTTTGGTCACGGCCTCCTTCAGCAGTTCTTTTTCACTCATCTCGGTCACTATCAGATGCCGGGTCATTTCTTTCAAGTCACACTTGAGCTGATCCACAAACTCTGTTCTCTGCACACTGTTCTCAAAAAGCAAAACCTAAAGACAATTTTATTATATGTTGATTGCTGCATTTTGACAGCTAACACGATTCAGCACATCAGATTATTAAATTACATGCAAATTGTAGTCGATTACTATATATGGAAATGTTAAATATAATGATATCCTACTAGGTCATATTCCTTGGGGATCTTCAGAAGTAGGGCACGTTGCTGGTGATCATTGGACAGAAACACCTCAAGGAGGTCCTGAGTGCCGAGGTTATGAGTACGCACAGGGGACCCATTTTCACTATAAATCTGCAGCCGTTTCTTTTCATCAATCTCCAGGCTGACATACTGAGGAGAGTCAGAATATCCTTGCCACTCACAAGCTAGACAAAAAAAAAATTGCAGGAAGGATTGAAATATGTACCAGTTTTTAGATATCACAGGATCAACCAGAAATAATTTGGACTGAAAAAACTACCTTGGATTCCATGGGTGGGATTCTTTTTTTTGTCTTTGGTCTGGCCCTGGGTCCTTTTCAGAAACCTTTTGTATTTAGTTGCCCGAATGTAAGCCACTATGTAGGCCACAAGGAAACTCACTGTTTGGGTAAGAAAAAATGAAGAAATAAAAAAACTAAGAAATAAACTAAAAAAGGTTTACCTTTTCCATAAGGCAAACTTGTATCTGAATTAATGCACACATTGGCAGTCATACTCACCTACAGGGAAGAAGAAAAGGGCGATGACAAAAATGCCAAAACCTGCTTTGCTGCCATCGTCAAAGTAACTCATAGAAGTAGCCTTAGTGCATGGGTAAAGCATAGATGATGTGATTGTCTGAGGCTGAGGACAGGGATCACCTATAAGTGGCAAAGAATCAGTTGTTAAAACGTCTAAAAACCTATGATAGATGCAGTAGTAGTTTGACATTTTTGTACCATTTAGCCAGAAAAAAACATCCTCCTGGATGTCTCCATCCTCTGCACTAGTGATGCTGAGAAGCACATCTGAATATTTGGTTTGTTGTATAGCTTGAATCTCTTCCTCTGTAAACAAGCTATAATGGAAGCACAGGAAAGCCAAGATTTAAGCAATAAATCAGGAAATTATTCAATCAATGAATGAACAAACAACCTTTCTAATGTTAAATGCAATTCTATATCAAAACTCTAGGGCATAGAATAAAAAAATACCAAATAAATAAATAAATGTAATTTAACATTATTACATATTTAGACATGAAAAAAATATTTGTTTTTGATTTCTTGTTGATAAAGGGCTGTATTTATTCTCGCATTTTGTGGATTTATTCTAGGTGTGAAATTGTTAGCCACTTAAGCTCAATACATCCAGCTATGAATTAACAGGAGTTATTAGTATCTATTTAGATACTTAGTTATATCAGGCGAGAGTGAGTCATTGGAGGTGTTTACACACCTTATTAATATGAGATTTAGCTGGCATGCTAACATTGTTTAGCCAATACAGCAGCATCATTTTTGTTCTTTCTCTTGGATTAGGGTCCAGTATCCAGCTGAACACTACCATACAGATAATTGGCCGGGACACCCTTGGTGAGTTTTTGGGACAAATCCTTAAATTCTCTTTAAATGTGTATTATCTCTTGACATTCTTTTTGAATGTTTGGCACGCACAACCACAAGGTTAATCAGTGTGATGTAGAATGATACAGCGTGATCTATGTTAAAAAAAAAACATGGGGGAAAATTTCCAAATCTTACATCCAGCAGCTTAAAAATTTCTGAATGAAATAAAAGTCAATGTGAGTCAATGAATTTATCATATAAGTAATATTCTACCCATTTTGTTGGTTTTCAAACCAGAATCGGTCTGCATTTCTGATGCGTTCAAACTGGTCCAGGACGATAGATGAAATAAGTGGACTTGGCCCATTGTTTAGCTCCAGCAGAACTCCAACCAACAGCTCCAACCTGTTGATATCGTTTCCATACAGTTTGGCCAGCTCCAAAAACAACTACAGCAAAACATTATATAAAAGTTTGACCATTAGAGTAGCGATACAGGGGTTGGCAAGGTATTTATATTATATTGAATTAAATGAATGTATTACAGTTGATATGACTGTGTAATCTTCTCTAAATACCTCATGATTAGTCTTGTTCAGACTAGGATTGAGCTCTTCCCAGGTCTTGACAGGCGGAAGGTTGAGGGTCTCTCTGACTTGGTTATAGCTGCCCAGCCCAAAGTCTCGGCCTCTCTGAATGGCCATAGCTACAGCATCAGTGCGTGAGAGCTGCAAGGAGCCGTACATGTAGTCTGCCCCGGAAATGTAACAGAGAGGACATGAATTAAGTCACTTGCCCATTAAAAAGTATACTAATATACTATATATACTACTATGTATATGAGAAAAAAAAAAAAAAAACAGGAAAAAAGTGTAACCTTGAAAATCCTCAACAATTATGTTGTCTTCTCTCTCAGATATCTGTGAAGCCATACCCATTATCAGGTCATCAATATCCTGCCCAGATTTTACATTTGGATTCTACAGCAAGGAACCAGATAAAAAGCTGCTTCAGAATTTTTTTAAAATAATTTCTTATTTGATCTTAAATGATTTGAACGTTAAGGACATTTCTTTTTCTTGACTCACGTCTCTGCTCCAAAAATTGTTGCATGAGCGGAGTGCTGGAGAAGTGCTCCCATCGATGTTCACAACGTTTCTGTAGTGACAAGTCTTGTTTCTAAACAAAAATATAAATAAAAAAAAAAACACAAAATAAAAAAAAACAACAACAAAGCATGCATGAACAATGTTCATTTTTAAACATCGCTGAGAATTAAATTACCAATGCATTGTGAGTTCATTGTGTATTATTTATTAATCTTATCCTGTTTTTGACGCATTTACATAAAACAGCATTAAAAATAAATTAGCATTTTAAATTGCAAGCATTTACCTCATATAGACACCAGAGGGAAGCAAAGTTAAATCCAAACACGTTGTTACAATCTGAAATTCAGGAGAAATTCCTGGATCCACAGATTTCTGATAGCCTGTGTGATTTAGAAAAAAACAAAAACAAAAACAAAAAAACAGTGAAACAATTTAAATATTAAAGTCAGTGCAAAAGGTATCTGTAGATACGTACATGTCAATCACTTCTTGTCTCATATAGAAAACAAAACCACTGAATTTTAAAGAAAGCTCAATGTGTGTTTAATACAACATTTGAGTTTATTTATGTTGTCTTTCTGCAGAAAGGATAATCCAAAAAAATTAGCTTCCTCAGCAAAAATAATATCCCTGGCTTGCGTTAACCTGCACTGACGCAGCTAAAGCCCATTGTGCCCATTAAAGAGAACCTCAAGTGGTAACTCACTAAACCACAGGTAAGTAGAGCATGTCAGCTCACCACAACTTCTTCACACATATACACGTACACACACTTGTCTATCATCCAATATTTAGGAGGACATAATTATTTAATGCAGCATAATCATATCCTAGTGGATATATTTAGTCCCAACCAAAATATAAACACACACACACACACACACACACACACACACACACACACACACACACACACACACACACACATCCATTTCTGTGACCTCTCACCTGGGTAAGAGGGCACCGAGACTCCTAGATATGCAGGCAGCCATTCATATATTGCAATGTTCTGGAGACAGAAGAAAAGAATTGCTTATGGAGCGATAAACCATACAAACATTTCAAATAATAATCTGTATCATTTAATCGACTCTTGCTTAAGGCAATAGTTTTCTTCACCATTCAGTATCATGTAATGACTCATGACTTGGGCAATTATTTATTTTTGCACCTGGAATAGCCTGCAGTTTAAATAAAAGTGTCCTAAGCCCTGTTGCAGAAAGAATGTGAGGCAACCTTACAGGTGGACAGACTACCAAATGAATACTTCCATCTACTCCTTGTGGTTTCAAAATAACAGGTGACTTTTCTCTCTACCTGGAATGTGGCAATAACCCTCTTTCTTGCATTTTGAAAAAGCTCCTCATCTGACCACGATGGGTGTTCCTTGTGCAGTTGTGTAGCGAGGTAATTATGGTAACGAAACCAAACAATCGCTTCAGCTACTGTGAAGATATTCTCATTGGCCCAGGCATTCCCAAATTCTGTGGAGACATAATGTTTAGTGAGCACAATGGAAGATTATGATACCTCACACCCGTACTGTTTATTTTATACTTTTGACCGAAACATGTTTATATGTTTTTGTAACATATGAGATATATCGTCTGAGTATTTAAACCGCATATTGATAAATGTGTTTCTTAAGGCAGAAACACTCAATTTTTATCTCGCCATTTCTCAACGACTTAAGTTCATGGAGACAGGCTTTACCACAGATTATGTGGCAGAAATAATGAATAACACCATCAAAAGGTGACAACACAAACAACAACAATACAGTCATTGTAGGATTTAATGAGGCTTAGCAAAAATGTAGGACCAGGTGGACAACATAAAAACGACAATAATGCAGATTAAGCCTGTTTTGTGGGATGAGTGAGCTCATTCTAAACTTTCTGAAAACATTGCACTAGTTAGATGTCTAAATAAACATCAAAAACACATGAATTCAGGTGTCGCATCACATGTCGATGTTTCATTAGCATCAGTTATTCGTATCAGCAACATCAATTCTTTTAGCTGATTCTGTTTTTAGGAACATACAATATTTTTTACCATAGAGTCCCTCTGGACCAGTCTGTCCGGTGCAGGGGTTTGGAGCACTCCACATGAAATTGCCACTCACAGTCTTCTTTGGCATGTCAGAAGAAGAGCCTACAGACAAAAGCCCTCCTTGGAAACTCCTCAGAGCATCACACCAAGAGCTGGTGGTGCCATAGATTGAGCTGCCATCAATCCAAGCTGTCACCTGGTTCACCTGTAATGTAAAGAACCCTCAGCTTTTATTCAGTTATTTTTCTAAAAACATGTTATTCAGTAACTACAAGGAAACTGAAAAAAAATGTGACCCATGCAGGTTGAAAGGGAATAAATAAAAACCATTTGTCAAAAAGTACAAATTTGAAATGTGTATTAGGCTCTATACACAAACTGCTCATTTATTTTCTACACCAGAAAAAATTATATAAATACCAGCAATGAAATATATGTTATGTTGTGTTATGTTATGTTATGTAATGTTATGTTATTTATTATAAAGCAATGGCTTTGAATGTTGGTGCTCATAGAATAAATAGATCTTGTATATAATATGTATGGTTTATTGGGTTATGTTCTTGTCATTAAAATAAATGTAATACACTCAACTCTACATGAACTGTTACCTGTCTCCTAGGATTGTTTGGACTCTGTCCACTATTATGGTCCCACTGTACTCGCAGGAACTGGAGCAGAACTTGCTCTGTGGAGTTTTGCCCAAAGACAGGGTCATCCTTTGGGACTGGGATGGTCATGAACTCAGCAGGGCAACCAGGTTTTTGGGATTCCACAATCTCATGCACAACATGAACACCTAATAGCCAAAGGAAATGTGGTCAAAATGAAACACTGTGTGCTTCAGTCAGTACAAAAATTCAAACTGAAGGTGTCTCTCACCAAAAAACAATGAGAGAACCGTTCGGTTCTGGACTGATAGGTGGCCACTGGGGCCACGTGCTACTACGTTACTGATGCGTCGTGCATTGGGTAGGTGCAGTCCGTTGATTTGAAAAACTCCGTCTGAGTAGTGAGGAGTCAGGAGGCGCATAAGAGGTGCACCTGTTTAACAAACATTCACAATGATGGAATAGGGTGTTTCAGATGGGACTATGGCTACATTTCTCTAAGTATTTGGGCTCCATGACCGGTCCATATACTGGCCCTTCGAATTGTTTTACTCTCCTGGACATGAGTTCAGGAACCTGCATTTACACTACTGATAGATACATACCTGCTGTCCCCCGACGATGAAAGGCCAAGTTATTATACCAGCCATCATATCTTTGAATTTCCCAGGTGATGCTTGAGTCTATGTGACAACAAAAGACAACTATATTCATGATGAGAATAATAAATGTGTTAAACTTAAAACCTACATATCAGAAACATGTGCCAGTAGTGGCACTCAGTTGTCCTCTGATTTGGAAGTGAACAGGAAAAATAGCAAAAACTGAAAGTAGATAGCATTCTAAGATTAGTGTTGACATTGTGTGTGACAGCACATTCATAATATTGAGTATTAATCAGTGAAATTACTTTATTCTGTCTAATAAGTTCCAAAAACAAACAATAAGTCAGATCAAGCATGTGTGCTCATGGTATGGGTTTTACATTATATTTCTGTTGCTGACATGGCATGTATTACATGGACCTGATTATAATCTTATGATCTTGTACATCTAAGACATTATGAAATCTTGTTTTCATGAAATGTGCAATACTTTTGCAATGTATGATCATTCTTTATGTGCATGCTTCTTTCCAAACATACAGTTTTTACATGTCAGAATTGACCAGTTGGTGATTAATGATCATACTGTTGCTGTGGCATAAAAGGCATATGACATTGTTGTCATTTTTTGAATAAGTATTAAAAGTGATGCTTTGAACAATTGTTGTTATATTCGTATTATGTTCTAAAAGCCAAATGTTAGTTGTGGAAAATGTGCAGTCCTCATTAAAATGGTATGCTTGCAATTCCTCCTAATACCTACACTGTTTGCCCTGGGTCTAAATGACTGCATTCGACATTACTGTATTACATGCAGAGCTTGGAGAACTGTTAAGTCTGTATGTTCCAGGAGCTCTTTCGCTCCCTGTTCACATGCTTATCACCTCTTTGTACTTTCCAAAGGAGATCAGAACATTTCATTTGTGGCAGGACTTTTAAATGTGTTTTATATACACATATAAGAAAAAATAACAACTTGGTAAATGTATTAGAAGTCTATTCACTTTGCTTACCTGCTGCATAGACTGTCAGAGAGAGTGATATTAAAGTCCACCATGCACTCCTGTGCAAATCCATTCTGAAGCAAAAAAGCAGCCAAATGTAGCTCTGTAGAAGGTGAGACACCTGGAGAACCCCAGCAACTTGACAAAATAAATGAAAATCGGAAAGAAACCAAGAAGCAATTTCCTGTGAGCAGTGTGCACATTGAAGGTAGGAGTGAAGCACTGGGCAACGTGAGCTCTTGTGCAGTGTTATCTGAGTGCAAGCACCAAAAAAACAAAAAAAGACACAGGGAGTGTGTGGAGGCAACTCCAAAGTACGCACGTCTGAAACAACGTGCCAGGCTTATCACAGAGAAGGGATGGTCATTGCTAGTTGACACCTCCATTCTTGAACCCACCGTCTATGCAAATGAACCCCAGGTGGAGTGAGGATATAAATGATGCTCACCGCCGTGGAAAGACAATTCCCCCTGGACTGCGACTATCCTGCACGTTTTGTGCACACTTTGTGTTGTTTCTTGTGCTCACAGGTAAGATTACACCGCAAATTTCTTTCTCATGTATCCTATTTGAACGCGTCAAGGATCAGTTGATCTTTTCATTGGAAACATTATGGAACGTGATTGGGGCGCGTGCGTGTGTGTGTGTGTGTGCGTGTGTGTGAATAATACTGTATACAGTACACGGCAAGGCTATACAAAAGGCTTCAGGAGATTGTTTGTAATAAGGTCATTATTAATGAAGTGATGCATTCCAGTTAAAACAGGCTCTTGTCTGAGTTCTCTCCCCGGGTTACTGAGCACACCGGTGTGCTTTCTTTTCAGCTTTAGCCCACGCATTTGGAGGCAAGATGACTTTCTACGATGACATTTACCCATTCTACCCGCTACAAAGAACCTCGTTCATATTCAGTGGCAGCCTGCTCGCTGTCATCCTGGTGTTCCTCACACTGCTCGTCACCTTGCTCCTCATTGTGCCTGGGATACGTGGAAGATCGGTGAGAGCACTCAAATACAAGAGTCCATGAACTAAGAACACTTCACTTACAGACTTGTTTTACTTGTCTATACTTATACATCATCAGTACTAACTCTAAAAAAAAAAATGGTGTCTTGTTTTCTTTCAGCGGATTCTTTGGACTTTCAGGATAATAATCAGCTTATTCATAGGAGTAGTGATAGTTGGTGAGTAGTTTATAACCATGTTTATTTAAAACCATGTCTTGTTCACCCAAGACTGCACTAGGTCTTGATAATAGACTGTGATAAAGTTTACTGCCTTGAAATTATACACGGTAATGTTGAACACATTTATTTTTCATGACTTAAGCTGAAATGACATGGTGATGAAGTCATACCTTGATAGTATGCACTAAGAATGAGTTCTTCCTTCCTGGTACAGCGTTAAACTTCACGTGTGACTGGGCTGAAGGAAGCTTGAAGGCCAACGCTACATACAAATCCTTCAGCAACGTCGTGGTGAATGCCGAGGTGGGTCTGCATGTGGGCCTGTATGGAATTAACATCACGCTCAAAGGTCAGTCGAGCAGATGCTCTGTCCCAACTACAACTTTTGTACAAAGCAAATGATTTAAAACCGAGGAGGTCCCTTATAGATATTTTTCCTTCCCTGTAGGAGATCCTGTCGTACAGTTCAATGAGACCATAGACTACAACGAAATGTTCACATGGAACGGTGTCATAGGAGATGATTATTCTGATGCCCTGGAAAAAGGTCTTCCCAACCCCATCCTGTACATTGCTGAGAAGTTCACCCTCAACAGCCCCTGCAGTCTCATTTATCAGTACCAGTACTCAGGCAGATTCGCCTCGGCCACCCTGTGGTAAGACACCGTGATCACTGTCACCGTCTTCAGAAAGTAGAAACAAAGCCTATTCAACAGATGCAAACAGGTACAGTAAAGAATGGTGTCTCTCTCACTCTTTCCCACAGGACAGCTTTTTGCTGCTGGATAGTGGCCAACATCCTCTTCTCAATGCCCGTCATCCTCTACGCCGGCTTCATGGTGGTTGCCACGGCTGCATTTATCTTCTTCTCCTTGGCCTCCTTTTCCACAATATACAACATCTCAGAGTGCAACTTCTCTATAGGAACAGAATCCTTTGAACCTGAATATAGCCATTCCTTCTGGTTAGGTGTAGCTACTGGTACGTATCCTGCGTCATGTATAGTTATTTAACATTTATGCCTCTTTGCTATATTGAGTGTTGTACACTGTTAAGGAAACATTAATGACATAAAATCACAATTGAGAAAACAACACTCTTTTTCTTTACAGGTTTATTATGTGCAGTGATTGGTATTATAGTGATTCTGCTAGACTGCCTGATCCCAGAGAAGATGAGGGAAGCTTTTAGTGTCGGGGTGGATGATGATGAGAATAACGACACATACTCAATATCAGAGGGCTACATCAACACCAGCTTCCTAGATGGCACAAGTTTAGAAGGGGTGACTGTAAAAACACCCAATCAAGAACCACAGCAGGTCCCCACTTTAACTGTAAGTCTGCCCACCCTTATCAAGCATTGTAACTGATATAAACTTTTTGATTATTACTAATATTTTCACACCCAATGTCTTAATAATGTTGAATAAAATATGCATTTGCATGTTTCCACAGAAGCTTTGAGAAAGCAACTGAAGCCAACAAGGCTTCCACTTCCCATACTTGAAAATCATACATCCTACAGAATTAAGCATTTTCTTTGCTGGGGTTGTTGTAAATACAAACGCAAACATCTGTTCCTGTTGTTTTACGTACACGTGTAAATATGTATATATGTACTGTATGTTTGAGTTGAGAAAAATAAATATATATGTATAAAAAAACATTGTTTACCGAGCAATTAAATGAATAATGCACAAAACACAGTATTCTGCTCTCATGTTGAATGACAATACCAGTTATTTCCTCTGTTGCTATGTCCTCTAGTACAATCATCTAGCATAGATTGCTGGTAATGATGACTAGATGAGAATAAAACTTATCTTATATACAGTATGCACTGTATTCATTAGATGTAGTAATGGAACAATCATTTATCTTTACACAAGTTACTTTATACCAATGCATATACTGTTTAGGCTGCAATCAACCCTGCAAAAAATGCACATTTTCCCCACTTCCTTTCTTATGGTCTGCCGGTTGAGACAGTATGAAAACAAAATGCATTCCTGCAACTAATCATGACATCAATTTTTGAAATGGAGGGTCAAAGGCACAGATTTACATATAACTGAGCATAATGCCATTTAAATCAGCCGAATGTATCATATCATGGGTTTTAGTATATAGTCGAATCGGAATGTGATACACATTTGCAGATCACTTTAATAGAAACACCTAATCATGTAGTTACAGAATCTAACCAGTCAAGCACGTGGCAGCAGCACTGTGCATTATAATATGCAGATACAAATCAAGTGCTTTGGTTAATAAAACATCATCATGGGGGAAAAGTGTAATCTCTGTAACTTTAACTCTGATATGGATCATATTATCAGATGGGCTCGTTTGAGTATTTCATAATCTGCTGATCTCCTGGGATTTTCACACAACAATCTCTAAAATGTACACAAAATATATGCATGCCATCTCTAGAAGAAAAAAAAAATCCAATAAACATTATGTTGTGATAGAGTCTGCAGGCTGAAACATCTCATTGATTAGTAAAAATGGACTGATTGGTTTAAGCAGCCAGGAACTTTAGAGTAACATCAGAAAGCATGCTGTACAATCATGATGCGTGGATAAGCATCTCAGAATGCACAAAACATAAGACCTTTAGGTGGATGAGTTGTTACAGGAGCAAACCACATCCAGGGGCATTGACTTACCCTACCTTTGCAGTTTGGGATGAGAAAAAAAGATGAGGTGATGTCCAGTTTTGATGATCCTGTGCCCCTGATGTTTTTGGCTGAGAGGAGTGAAGCCTAAAGTGGATTGCTGCTGTTGTAACCCATCAAGATCATCATCAAGATATGATGTTATTTAACAGATGAGAGTTTTCTGCTCACCAGAATTCCAAGATGGCAGCAGCTTTTGAAATACTCAACCCATATAATCTGGTACCATAATGCACAATCAAATTAATTGAAATTACATTGTGATGTTAGATGAAAACATTAACTGAAGCCCTTGACCTGTACCTGCATGATATTAGACATTGCGCTGGTGCAACACGATTGGCCGATTTGATAACTGCATGATGTGCAGTTGTACAGGTGTTCGTAACAAAGTGATCAATGCGTGTATTTCTTCTTTAGAAATCAGGCAATTCTCCCCAAATGAATGAAGTCTTATGAAATAAATAAAACATTGATGGAAAAATATGAGCATGAATAGCATCATTCCCAGTAAAGCTGATGAATCTGCATAGATACAGTATCTAGTCTTAGTAAGTATAAGTCGGCTAAAAAAAGGCTAATATGAACAGCAATAAAAATAAATTCCTAAAACGAATATATATATATATATATGTATAAATACTATCATGCAAGGCAGAGCAAGCAGGGTAGACTTGATATGACCAGGGCTGTATTTGCTTACTGGGTCTGACGGAGAGGTGATTTGACATTCTGTAAACTGCAGCTCAAATGCATGAAAAACAATCATGCATTATATTTCTCCACGTTTAAAAACAAGTGGAGGAGACTACTATTCAAAATATTCATTAAACTACCTTCGCCCTGCAAACCTAATTTATTTGGAGAGTCTTTTACTTTGTCAGTGTTAGACCAAAACAGCTTGTCCAGCATAGACCATGCCACAACATGAGAATTAAACATAACATGCCCTTAGAGTTCTCTGTTCATGGCAAAGCTTAGCCAGTGTAAATGCACTGAAGAACATGTTTAAATTAGGATTGAGCTTGAGCTTTCTCCTGTAATGAAGGTATTAATACTGAATTAGCAAACTGCTATACTACTAGAGTGCACAACACAGATGCTGTGCTCATAGGCCTGATTGAAGCAGGGATTAAAACTACCGTACACTTAGGTTGTTTTGAGGATATTTCGATTTTTGCCCAGATGAGTATAGAAACACTGTTGTAGAGATGTAAATAAAACCTTAATGAGTTACTCCAGGGGACAAGGCTAAGAAAACCCCATTAAATATTTTTTGTATAGACAAATTTGAGTTGCACAGGCAGGACTGAGCATCACAGAGCTTCCAGAGCACCAGCATTGCCATTAGATGTACATTGGAGTTTCTTGCCCAGTGAGCAGTCTGAACATCACAGCTGGCATAGTTTTCATATGAATCTGTCAAAAAGGGATGAAGCATTGTGAGTCCCGAGAATTTCAACATGTACAAAGATTCCGTTTAAATCATATAAAGGATACACTGACCTCTCCGACGGACACTGATAGAGCATGGACAATTTTCTCATGTGCCATGGCGACTACACTCTGTCCGTTAATCTCAATTATTCGATGACCCACACGCACTCCCCCACGTTCTGCTATTCCACCTCGCATCAGGCTGCAGATCTGAAAAGATAGTTCAGTTAAATACAGCATTATGTACTTTGGTGGTAATCGTAGTCAGCATATTTCACACACTCATAACTCTCAATGAAAGTGGACTCACTATGCCATTCTGTACACTGAAGCCTAAAGGGTACTGCAGATCTGGTCTTTTTATTAGCACTGTGGTCACAGGAGGACAGCTTACTACACTCAGCTTTACCTGTAACTGATTCTTTAAGCCCTGGAATGATAAACAGAAACACACAAACACATGCGTGCGCGCACACACACACACACACACACACACACACACACACACACACACACACACAAACACAGTCACAGGTAATAAGAACTGTGGGCATTGTGGGAAAGGGTACAGATATTAAAATATTGAAATATTATTATATGAAATATATGAAATAATATTATATTTAATATTTTTTACAGTATTTTTATAAACATATCCTAGCAATATGTTTTGCTGTGCTATTCAAACAAATTTGCAATTTACACAATACAAAATTCATGGAATTTGTAATAGGGTAAGGAAGTGTGATTTGTACAATAAGTACTATATAAAGATCTAAGGACCACAAGTGAGCATGACATAGATAAATTAATAATAATAATAATAAAAAAAACCCCAATAAAAACCTTGATGATGCCCTGGCAGGTGGCTAGGGGTAAGCCCACCAGACTTGTGTCATTCACAGCCATGATCTGATCACCCACGTTGAGCTTCCCTGAACGAGCAGCAGGCCCACTGTTCAGCATGCATGTCAGGATAACTGTGGGCAGGATCGACCCCCAGCCAGACTCTACAATCACAACACCAAGAATCTCCCCTTTCTGCTTCTCCAGTTGTAGCTACCAAAACAAAACAAACGTGTCAGAGTCAATAGGGAGGGGAGAGATCTGATCGTGCTATGCTAACTGTTATTTCGGATAGAATGTTGTCTGAGGAGCTTTGAAACTCCAAGACTCTCTTTACCTCTTTACAGTTCTCAGAGTTTGAAAAGTGGATGAGATCATCATTGTACATCTCTTGGGAATTAAGAATATCACTGTAGTCTTTCTGGCTGAGGTCCTTAGGGTTAATTCCATTGGCTCTCAGAAATTCTTGGTAGGCCATGCTAAACACCTGACCAATGGACTGTGCAATAAGCTGAGCCTGAAGATGGAGAGGGTAGAGTTAAGTCTCAGGAGACCGAAGAATACTCGAGTGAGATTGCATGCTCAGTCAAGTCAAATAAGAGAATGATAGTGAGGTCATGAGCAATTACATAATCATACCCCTTTTCTGGGCATTGCCCCTGTTGCACTGAAATCATCTATGATCAGGTATATGTAAATATGTAAATTATATAGAATAATCAGAATTTCCTAAAATCATAAAACAACACCTTGAATAAACAGTTTTCGGACCAGATAGCATGAGGCCATTAGTCAAAAATATAAGATTAACATAAATTATATTTTGAGCATCTATGCAAGAAAAAAGTCAGCAAAAAGTTGTATTTTATCGCTTATATAAGCATAATATATATAATATAATAATAATATACATTTTTAGTCAGGGTACAGTTTTGACTTACATCCTCAGACTCAAAGACGTAACAGATCATTCGGTACTGCTTCCTGTCCTCTGCAGAGTTCATGCCGGTTTCATTACAGTCGAGTGCAGCAGACTGCGACACTCGTCTGCGAGCCATCAAGACTACCACGCTGCCAATATCTGCAATGTAGGAGATGGTCCGAAGAGCATTGTCTATCATTGTCTCCTGAATCAGAAGAAATGCATTATCAGCCAACATGAGCTTAAAGAAATGCTCAAGACTGTACACATTTAAGGTGATGTTTTGCCTCACTGCCATAGTTATATGTGTGCGGTAGTCTAGAAAAGTATGTCAGGTGTCGATGTGGCTGAATTCTGGCAAACATCCAAAACTACTTTTAAATCCTGCCTAGGCTATTTTCCTTTAAATACCATCCTGGGTAAGGAGTTTAACAAACGTGGCTACAACAACAGTCAGTCTTTCTAAAGACACCTAAAACCTTGTTAGCTAAGTGCGCTTTCCTCATGTAGAGAATGTCCCAGTTTCAAAGTTTTTGGAGAGCTACATGCCATTGAGATATCAACCTAAGATTAATCAGTTCCGTTTGTAATCAGATACCAGTTGGCAAAATGTCTGTGATGCTCATGACTTACAGTCAAGATGAAATTCTATAAATGTAATTTCCCACCTTTTGATTATTGGGGTAGACAAGTATCAAAAGCAAATGTTTTTTTCACTCTGCCACACATGTACTGAAGTGTTGAAATTTAAATCTTGAGTTACATTGAATTTAGAGACTCATTTTGTGCAAGGACAGAACATATTAAAAACGGTATTACTGTAAATATGAACACAGCCAACCTGTGTATCAGCATTAAGCACTTTGATGGCCTTCGTTGAAATGAAGAGGTCAACCTCAACTGGGCTTTGGCTCTCTTTATCCACACACTAAAACACACAACAGAAGAGTTATGGCTACATCTTGTGGCCGCAGCAGACATTTTTTCATTATCGGTATTTGTGACAGCATTCACCAAAACAGCCACAAGTGGATGTGGTTGGCAAAGTTTATTTACAAGGTTTTTTTAAAAATGTCAGCAAATATGGATCCAGACCTTTACTTTGTCCACAGCTTCCTGAGCTTGTGACATGCGCACACCCTTGGAAGGGTTTCTGTCTGAGAGAAGCTGAGTGGATCCGAGGTAGTTAGCGGCAAAGATAATCCCATCGATAAGGTCCTCTGGTTCACATGGGCCTGGAACTTTTTCGCAAGAAACATACAGTATATCTTATTAATAGCTTCTGCCATAAGGATACAAACTCGAAGAATATTTCTTTACTTGCTTATTTAGGTTTCAGTTCATTTACATAGTACATATATTGCACGCATTTTACGTGCATACTGCGTAAGTTAAAAGCCATAGTATCTGAAAACATTCTGGACATATTCCACTTCAGCTTTCATAGGAAGAGTGAAAAATGCTTACCATCCACAAAGCTGGGAAACGAGTGATTTCTCTTTCCTTGCTGTAAAGCAAAGGGAATCTCTTAGACTGCAGATTCACACAGGTGTCAAATTGTTTTTGCCATTTCCGAAAAACAGGTTTGAAGGAAACCCCTGTTATTTGCTAGTTCCTTACCTGAGGGAGATTATGGTTGCTAGCTGCTGTATTAGTTTCAGACTGTGGATTTACTGTGCAGTGCTGTGGGCTACTGTGAGTTACCTGAGGGTTTTAAAAAACATTCAATTATGCCATTTAAACCTGAATCTCCTGAACATAAATGAAATACAAAAGGTACACCACACTGAAAAAAAAAATATTTGAACCATGTATGAAAGTGTTACTAACTGAGCTGCTACCTGGGCCTGATTGGACCTCATGGAGTCTTCTTCACAGCATCTGGCTAGGTCATTCTGCAGCTGTGGGTCACAAAGTTGCATGGGTGTGGTAGGGGTACTGGATGTGTATTCTTCCCTGTGTGGTCTAAGCACTGATGCTTGAGAACTTTCTGGGATCCTTCTCTTGTCATATGATGTCTCAGATACACCCCTGTCTACACCAGTGCTCTGAGGTAATACTTTTATTTTTGTTCTTACTTCAGTTCTGATCTGATCCATATCCTCGCCTGTGACCAGTGATCGTTCCCTATCCTGCCTGGTCTTTGCTATATAGTTATGGGGACTCCCCTGTCCCTTGCCTATATTGTCTTCAAAACTATCACTCACCACATGCAAACACCCATCTTCTTTTTTATCTCTTCCATGATCTCTGTGTGAATGTCTCCTTTTAAAATGCTCTTTATTCACAGGATTGTCAGGTTTGGTCTTAGTGTTGAATATGCCGTTTCTGCTACCCCTGTCCTCCTTACAAATCTGATGTCCTCTGATTATTGGTTTTGTCTTTTTATCTGTTAGTTCACAGTTTTCGGAGTAATCAACCTTAACTTCAGCAATGTTGTTTTTAATGCCTTCTCTCTGACAATTAAATGACCTCTGGATATCACTGTTACATTTTTTTGAGATTCTTTCATCTGGTCCATACTCTTTACTTAAGTCCTTTTCTCCTCTTGTTGTTCCTTTACTGCAAGTTGAAACCTGGTGAGGATTTTTACAGTCTTCTTGTACATCACATTGCCCTTTGCAAATAATTCCATCCTGACCACCTTCGGTCTTGTCTTGTTTATAAGAAAAATATGTTTTATCTTCCTCCACAGCATCATCATCATTATCATCAACATCGTCCTCATCATCATCTACTTCCTCGGCATCTTCTTCATCATCGTCTTCATCCTCAGCCATGGGAGCCTGAATGAACGTAGACTCAATAATAGGCTGGGGACATTTGTGGACCAGCTCCTCTGTACCTTGCTGGAGTACTTCATAAAACCCCTCAGAGAATTCCCAGGCATCCTCTGGTTTACCTCCAGCACCTGTTTTTTTGGAAGTACTTGGTCTATCACTGCTTTCAGCACACTCATGACAGTCCATTCCTTCCAAATAGCTTTCATCTTCAGGGCAACAGTGAACATAGTAAGTCAGCCCATCTGCATCGGTATGCAGTTCTTCATCTTCCTCATAGTCCTGTTCTTCTTCTTCCTCCTCTGATCCCACATTATCATATTCAGACAGTGAGTCTTTGTCCAGGTTGTCATGATGAATTGGGATTTCGCCATGGACGAAATCCTTCCCTGAGACAGAGCCATCATTGAGACAGTGGCTAGATGGGACTGGTGTGCTTGATTGGCTTTCTGTGTTACTGCTATGAGGTTCTTCAGGATCCATTTGGTCTCTCGAGGGTTTAACTGTCTGCTCTGGTAGAGATGAGATGTATTGTGGACAATCAGGCACTGCTCTGGAACCCTGGCTTTGTCTGAGAGCCATAACTGGCTTTTCTAAGCCCACACAAGTGGGGGATCCTAGAGCGGTGTAAAACAGAGCATAAAACAGTAATGGAGAAACAGTAAAATAACAAATGGGATTAGTTCTTTTTTTTTTTTTTTTTTTTTTTTAATTTTGGTTTAATTTATTTATCCATTGCTCTTAAATTTTTCTTTGTGTTGGTCATGAAAAAGAGTCTGAAAAGGTCAGACAATTTAAAAGCTCCACTGGAAGCTGACCATGAGTGGTTAAAACCTTCTTCTCTTATTTACCTGTGATTAAATGGCTAATTTATAATTACATTTTTTCTTTTACCTACAATGGTTGAATGTGCCTACCATGACAATTCTTCATTCATTCATGATCAGTAAACAATATAATCCTTTATTTTTATTATTTTGGGAAAAGGTTTGATTTGTTTCTTCTATACAAGAGGAGAGAAAACCACTATACCTTTTTTTTAATTATTATTGATGCATTCCATCAAATCAATTTCATTAAAATTTTTCAAATACCTTAATGTTTTTCAAAAGAATAACAAATATAAAGACCTTGGGATTGTTTGCATAAGTTCTTTCTTTTTCTTTACCAGCATCTACTGGTAAATTTTACGTTAAACTTGTACAAGACTTTCATTCTGAAATGACACTGAGACGTACACTGTGTAAAAGTAATAAAAGCTCTTCCTCACACAAGAGTAAGATGCAGATTTCACAAATCTTCTAAAGGTAAAAGTCCAAGATTATAACTCAGTTAGGAGATGCTGTCTCATCTAAATGTCGGTGCTTTGCTTTTTATTTGCTGGACAGTTTGATTGTGTTATTGATGAGTCAGGTGAACGAAATAAAAAACATATCTCAAGTGTACTGTCTGGTACTGTCAGGGCAGACAATAACAGCAGTGGGAGATTGGAAGGGGACACACACCACACACACACACACACACACACACACACACACACACACACACACACACACACTCTCTCTCACTCACTCACTCCTACACGCAAGTAATTATTTCTCTGCTCATTCAAACACACACACACACACACACACACACACACACCTACACGCAAGTAATTATTTCTCTGCTCATTCAAAACACACACACACACACACACACACACACACACACACACAGAGATAGAGAGAGAGAGAGAGAGAGAGAGAGAGAGAGAGAGAGAGAGAGAGAGAGAGACATTGCATGGAGAATTGCACTGTGCAATTAAGATGATGTTGCAATAGACAGTCTAGGATGCACATTTACATTTTTACTTAAACATTTGCTGTAGTCAGCATTTAATACGCCACAGTCAGACTGAAATCTCAGATTTCACTCCCAGCCTTGTTATTTCCGTCCAATTCGCCCACAAACCTTAGAGATGCGTCACTACAGTCATCAGCCACAGACATAATATCCCACACTGCAGACATACACTATAGTGCAGGTGACTTCTCTCCTCCTATGTAATTGTGTCCAATGATTGCAGCCACTTAAAGAAATCATGACTAATGGAAACAGATGCATGCATGCATTAATTCTCTCTCTCTCTTTTTCTCTCTCTCCCACACACACACACACACACACACACTTTAACCGAACTTACCAGGTAAGTCAGGTGTAGACGCTGTTCAGGCTTGGGCGATCTTGTGTTATACATCTAAGCGTGCATGAAAGGAAAAGGAGGTATAAGGTATAGGAATGTGGATGCAGTGCGCGCGCACACGCACGCACGCACATATACACACACACACTCGCGCGCGCGCACACACACAGCATCCCAGGACAGAGGCTTAGAGCCTTAAAGACACAGTGCAAAATAAATGCATGCCGTTTCACATGTAAGCGACCTTGTGCATTAAATGCAGTTTAAATCACGTTGCATAAACGTTTACCTTTTCAGTGGTGACCGCAGTAACTGCAGATAAACTGGACAAAGCCTACAGCATTCAACACACGAGCCACACTGAAAGCTGAGGCAGGTGCTCTGGATCAAAATAAGAGTCATCCCCCAGTCCTGATCACTTGTGCATACTGCATTCTTTGGGGCAACACTCCTACTACCTGTCTGTTACATGCATACTGTATGAGTATATTATACCGTACATATTATACACGAGTCAGGAATGAAATGTGGGATGAGAAGTCTCAGGTTTTTACAGGGATCTGCAGAATTTGTCAGTGTAAATAAGGATCAGAGTGGATAAATATAATAGGGTAAGTGATAACAGGGATAAACTTTTTATTTTTTTTTGTATGCCCCTGAACATTAAATGACCCCAACTCCTTCTCTAAATATACTCCTGAGGTACCAGTGACCTGTCCCTTTTTTCTTTTTGCATAACACCTGATTCATTCCAACACCCTTCTTCTGAATCTTCTTCTTCTTCATCTTATTTCGGCCTCTCATGAATAGAGTTCACAAATAAAGATCCCTATGTGCCACTGAGGAAGGTTTCACACGGACAGTCCTAAGATCCATTAAGCTAAACCATTCAAGAACTATGATGATGGACTTGGACTCTATTACAATTGCTTGCAGATTGCACAAACAGTGCGGCGTTTAAGCTCAATGTTAAACAGTACACCTCAATAATGAGAAAACTCTAACGAATGGACATTCAGAGCCACCCAGATGAGGACTGCTTGCCTTCTGAGTCTGGTTCCTCTCAAGGTTTCCTTCTCGTTTCATCACAGGGAGTTTTTTCTTGCCATTATCACCAGTAATTTGCTCATTAGGGATACACTTATAAGGGATTAACTTATGGACACAAATAAAATCGCATTACCTCGTTATCTCTGTAAAGCTTCTTTGGGACAATGTTAGTTGTTCAAGGTGTTATTCAAAGTGAATTGAATAGAATTGTTTGGAAACTGGAAAACTTAATACATTTATAAAAACAATTAATGTTGGCAAATTGCTGTGTTAGATAGATAAATAGATAGATAGATAGTTAGATAGATAGATAGATAGATAGATAGATAGATAGATAGATAGATAGATAGATAGATAGATAGAAAGAACTTTATTGTAATTGCATTGTACAGGTACACAGCAACAAAATGCATTTTGGCATCTACCAGAAGTGCAAAAAGTAGCAATCGTGCAAATAGTGCAGATATTACAGCATGTGATATATATATATATATATATATATA
>MU551526.1:9028746-9080310 GCA_024362625.1 Silurus asotus
TATATATAAAATTATTTTTTATTTTTTTTTATTTTTTCCCAGTATCTGATTTTTTTTCTAGTCAGGGTCATAAGGAGTCTCTCCAGAGGACAATGGGAGATATTATACTTTAATTGGACACGCCGTTACATTAAAAAACTTATCATTATTATTATTATTATTATTTGTATTATTTGTAGTAGTAATGTTAATAGTATGAACTTTAGTTTTGAAACACTTCTCCAGCTCTGGGCGGAAGTAGCAGTGTTGTACACTGTTCTCTGAACAGCACTTCAGTGCTCCTTCCGAAATGGCGGACATCGATTCTTGGGGTGAGAAACCCACCGTGTGTGTGCTGTTTATTTACCCTCTCGGTATCCAGAATAAATGTGTAATGTGTGTAGCATCGTGTCGGTGTGTGGTCTAATGAAACGCTTTCTTCTTCTGCTCCAGATACCGAAAGTTTTGATCCGGATGAACCCATCAAGGCGCCAGGGCATGACAAGTGGGAAGGCGAGGATGAAGATGAAGACGTCAAAGTTAGTAGCTGTAACCTGCCGCCTGGCTGCTGAGCTCTTCCTCATACATTATTCAATTCCCTTTTGCTCTTATTCAGTGTCACAGTCCGTAAACAACCTTCTTGTGTTGATCTCTACCTTCCTCTTTACCTTCCTCTCTCCCTCCGTGGTTAACAGTGCTAGCTAATCTACATGATGAAAAGATTTCACTGTCACACTGATCAGTTCATCACGACTGAATAGAAACACAAGTATAGTAGAAGTCATCGAACAATACATGACCATACGTTTGTGGACAACCCTCTGTGGTTCTTCCACAAACTTTGATTCACACATTTGTATAGTCTTAAGGCTTCAGCTTTATCAATTCCCAACACTGGATCTAAGAGGCCCAGACTTGTTCCAGCCTGATGAGATCCTTGTACACAAAACGAAGCTCATAAAGACGTGGTTTGCGAAGTTATATCTTGAGAGTATATCTTGAGAGTCCTGCGCCAAGTCCTGACCTCAATCCCATTGAACACTAGAGAGTTGACTGCACCGAGGATCTGATCTCAGAAAACATCAATACCAGATCATGTGGTGGAATGAACACAAATCTCCACAGCCACACTCAAAATCTTCCCAGGAAAATGGGAACACAGACACACTTTAAAATAAAATGGAAGACCTTCCACTAAAGTGTGTGGCATGGCTGTGGAGATTTGAGTGATTCTTTATAGAGAATGCCATTGCGTTTAACTCCACACACACACACACACAGTCTGCGCTGCACTGAAATTCACTGTGCTTTTAATTGTATTGTACTATATTGTGTTGTTTACACAGGGGCACTTTATGTAGTCCTGTGTGCAGGTCTGCTCATGTCTCAGTTTTGTGTTGTCTCATGTATATTGTCCCGTGTGGCACCTTCTGGAGCTGTGCTGTTTTGTGCACCTGTGTATGGTTGAAACGACAATAACACCATTTTACCTGACTCAGTAAGGGAATAGGGATCATGATGGTCAGGTGTCCATAAACTTTTGGACATATAGTATATTTTCTGGAAAGGTGAAAATGTCTTCACTGAGCCACAGTTACATTTATTTGTTAAAAACTATGACAGTCTCAGGGACTGTATGTACGTGTGATTTGATCAAGTGTCTTGTGTAGGTATCAGACCCGGAAATTACCAAAAAAAAAAAAAAATAATTTTGTTGTTGTTTTTTGTATATGTGATGATTGTGAGACAGGCGGTGTTGCAAATGTAATCGCTAGCCAAAAAAAATTGGGATATAAAAATGACCAAATTAAGAATAAATCGAAAAGAACGAGAAAAGAAAGCATCCAGAATGAAATACGATAATAATTGCAGAATAAGTAATGTTTTAAAACTATTATAAAGAAACAGAGTGTTTGTCCGCTTTACGACTGGCTGCATCCTCTTACCTTTTAAAGATTTTTCCTTTATAACAGTATGCCCCATTTATAGTACAAATCATCCCACCATCATAAAAAAAAAAGAGAGATTTTGGTAAATCATGACTAATAAAAACAGATGCATTGCACTGCATGCATTCTCTCTGTCACTCACACACACACACGCACTTTTTTCATCCAAACTCACCAGGTAAGTCAGGTGTGGACGGTCTTCAGGCTTGGATGATCTTGTTTTAAGCGTGTTTGAAAGGAAAAGGTAGAAGGTATCGGAATGTAGATGCAGTGCACACGCACAAACGTACGCAGTATACGTGTATATAACAGTGTGCCTTATTATATTGCATTCTTCACAAATCATTCTACCATCATTAAAAAATATATTTTCTAATTCAGGACAACTGGGATGATGAAGAGGGGGAAGAAGAAAAAGTGACTGAGAGCAAAACAGGTGAATTAAAGTGCCACATGTCATACTTTTTAAGCAATCTAACCTTTTCCTGTTTGGTTCAGCTCACACATTTTTATTTCTTAGCTGCAGTGATGAAAGTACCGGAGAAGAAGAAGCTTATTGATAAAATCAAAGAGAAGGAGAGTTTACAAAAGAAAAAACAAGAGGAGCTTCGAAAGCAGGTGAGAGAGTAATTCATGTCATGATGGATTGTTTTTGAATGGTTTAATTATATGAGCTAATACTGTGTTTCCTGTTTTGCACATGTTTACCACAGTGTATTACTGATCAGCAGCCACCACGACTTTAATATTAACTAATGGCTGCGTGTGAATGCAGTAGAGAAGAAAAGGAGAATGCTCATCGATTTGTTTGTTACTATTGTGCTATTAATTTCTGTTTTGGTGATGCTCATGGCATGAGGGACTGCAGTTTTATCTCAAAGCAGACATGTTTATCTTTTAGACCACTTTCTGTCTTTCGTTCTAACACAATACGGAATCGCTCATTATCTCACAGACCACAAAACGGACTGAACTAGAAGGGTGTGAATGCTCACGTACTGTAGTATTATTTCTCATAGGAAACAGTGTAGAGTGAATTAGGAGAACAGTAAATACCGTATTTTCCGGACTATAAGCTGCTACTTTTTCCCCCCACTTTTTGAACCCCGCGTCTTAAACAATGAAGCGGCTAATTTATAGATTTTTCCTGGGTTTTTCCCGGTTTCACAAGCTTCAAGCCAAAAAACTGAGCCCCATGACATTAGACCAATGAAAGTGCCGAACGGGTTCAGGTGAACCAATGAAACTCTTTATATTAAATCGCGCTCCCACTAAATCGTCCTGCACCACATCATAAATATGGATGAGGTTTCTCTGAAGTTTGACCTGCCGCTCACTAGTACTGTCAACAGGAAATGCGAATCATTCGTCACGCTGAAAACAACCGGGCATGAAAAAACACTTCACCTGTGTTCAGAAGCTTCACCGATGTTGATTTTTAAACACACGATGATGCCTAAAGAAAAACTTGTTGTGAAAGGAAGGAGGAAGACAGTAAACAATGACTTTCTTGGTAGGCTACTGTTTAGATACAAGCCGTGTAACAGGCACTGCCTTTCGTTAAAGCCTGTGTAAAGTTAATTAGTTTCAATGTAGACACCGGCGGCTTATAGACAGGTGCAGCGTATTTATGTTCAAAATAAAAATCTTTGTAAAATTCAGTGGGTGCGTCTTATATTTGGGTGCTCTTAATAGTTCGGAAATTACGGTAATCATTGACTATAAAAGTGAAGGAACTAGCCAATGTCGTGGATTGACTAGTGCAACAGCATTTGGTGTTAGGAACAAATAACATGCTGTGGATCAGCTGGCAATTGATGAGAACTATATCTGCAGCAGTTGGAGGAATCTAAAGACAGCACAGATAGCACACCAGAGGAAGAGTTAGCAGAAAAACTTCAACTGAAGAAACTTCAGGAGGATTCGGATTTGGAATTAGCCAAAGATGCGTTTGGTGGGTGCTGTCTTTATTTCTACTTTATAACAGATGCATGTTTTATTGTTTATTATGCTAAAGATGTTCATTCATTCATCATGTCTTTTTGTGTGTGTGTTTTTATCTTTAGGCATTGTATCGAATAACATTACAGGAATAGATGCCATGAGCCCTTCCTCGAAAGATGACTTTACAGAGTTTGAACGGTTGCTGAAAGAGAAAATATCTCCCTATGAGAAGTCAATACACTATTCCAGCTTTTTAGAGTCACTCTTCAGAGACCTGTGTCTTTCATGTGAGTTTGCAGTCTGGTTTGTGATCCAATCACAACTGTGTTTGTTTTCTCAGTGGTGGTACATGTTTTAGCTGTGACTTGTGATTCGTTACAGTGGAAGTTGAAGACTTGAAGAAAATCAACAACTCGTTAACAGTTTTACTCGGAGAGAAGCAGAGGCAAGAAAAGGTACAGTGTCAGGGTTATAGTGCAGTAGATCAATAATCAAACATGTTGAATAATGTACAATGTGGCTTATTTATCTCTACTCTTAATGTCTGTGCATATTTTGTAAACGTACAGATAAATATATTTATTGTTTCATAGCATGGCTGTTTTATTTAGTAACAGATGGTGTAGAATCTGGCTCAGTGGTCCCCAACTTTTTTTGCACCACGGACCGGATTAATGTCAGACAATATTTTCACGGACCAGCCTTTAATGTGTGGCGGATAAATACCAGAAAATAAAATGATACGACCGGCATAAAAACTGGTATTTTCTAAATATAATAATAAACGTGAATCCATTGTGGTGTTTTTTGTTCATTTTGATAGCTTGGGGGTTTGAATTTAGCGGTAATGTATTATGTGTTAGCGGCCGAAGCAGCCTCTTTAAGAAGGTAGCGGATGGAGGTAAGGCATCATGACATGCATCAAGAGTGAGTCATAGACAGATGTGGAGGAGAGAATCCAGTAATTTTCCAAAATAAAACCGTTCAGATTCAGATAATAAATAATAATAATGTATGTTATGTATTCTTTCTGTGCGGCCCGGGACCAATTGACCCACGGACTGGTGCCAGTCTGCAGCACGGGGGTTGGGGACCACTGATCTAGAGCCAAAATATCTGCTACTGTCGCAACTTGATCCAAATAACAAAACATATTAGCTATTGCATTTAAATTGTTTTGGCCCATGCATATTTCTAGTTTGTTGCCTAATTCTGTGGTGTTTTCTCTCTGTTGTTGATAAATGAACAGCAAAAAGGAAAGAAGAAAAAGAAAGGTGGTTTACCAGGAGGCGGTTTAAAAGCTAAGTTGAAAGATGACTTTGATGATTACGGCGAGTTCGAGGGAGGTTATGCACAAGACTATGAAGATTTTATGTGACCCCCGTTTCCTAACCCCAACTTGTATTCTTTTGAGTGATGAAACACACCCCTCTACAGCGCATGACCTCTCCCTACAGCCAGACCCACGTCCAGAATCGAGCTAGAAACCTGAACCATATCCCATATAACACACATTAGCCTGAGCTTAAGTGGTTTACGCAGAGAAAGATTTAAGTGATACGTCATTCTCTGGTTTATATTGCAGGTAGGTAAATCTAGTGTTTGCTGTGGGAAAACAAGAGGTCAGAGTCAGGTTATGTCCTTTTATTAAAAGTCTGAATCAATGAAAACTGACCAATGGGGAAACAGAAGCTTCACATGGAAGTGTATTAAAGAGTCGACAGTATTACTGTTTCAAAGAGCTACTTGACATAAAAATTGACTTTCTATGCAAATTTCAGAAAAAAAAAGTATGTATTTTGAATACATTTCTGCTGTCCTTGCATTGAGACATTACTATTCACTGCTTTTGCTCAGTAAGACAGCATTTGAAGTGATTGATCTTAGAAGCTTTACATTAAGGTTCCCTCAACTGCCGTTATCAGTTTACATGAACAGCAGCATTAACACTTAATATTGTGATCAAAATAACCTACATGTTTATTACATTCATTCGTTACATTTAGCAGATGCCCTTACACAGAGCAATTGTTTTATTTATACAACTGAGCTGTTGAGGGTTAAGGGCCTTGCTCAAGGGCAGTGATGGTGCTGGGATTTGAATTCATGACCTTTTGATTATAAATCCAACATCCTAACCAGTGGGCTACCCCTTTCCAGTAGCATTAGTAGTTATTGTTACATTAACATTATTATTT
This sequence comes from Silurus asotus, assembly GCA_024362625.1. Taxonomy (NCBI): domain Eukaryota; kingdom Metazoa; phylum Chordata; class Actinopteri; order Siluriformes; family Siluridae; genus Silurus; species Silurus asotus. Next base: position 9,034,817 of record MU551526.1, read on the forward strand.
TTTTTTCTTCCATCAATGCATAACGCGAATCAAAAATGACTGGCTGCTTACTGGCAAAATACAGAAATATGGAACATGATGTAAAGGAATTATTATGAATTTATTAAGACTTCTTTTTAATCATTGATTCAATAAACATTGGTCAGAGTAAGTACATTTATTTGACAATTAACAAAAATTCAACATTATTTAATACATGTATTACGTCTTGTTTAGTAATGTTAATACAGTAAATGAAGGGAAGCCTAATGTAAAAATTACCTTGGAAGTGATCACATGCCTATGGACGATATGTTTTTTTTTCTACTTCTTGGTGATCGTTTATAAATTTTTGTTTAGATGCGTTGAGTGTAGTGTACCAAATCTGATAAAAGCATATTTCTATCTGCAGAGAGTGAGAGAGAGTGCGCAGTTTATAAATGCATTCCATTTGAATCAGAATTATGGAGTTATGTTCAGTCACACATTTAAAAATATTGTGGTGATTTTTCTTTCTTTCGCAGCACTAATTTTGTGAACATTGTTATATTTGCAGTTTAACCGCATTCCTTTATGCGCAGCGTCATTAAATCATGCAGTTGGTTATTGTTACAGAAAGATTGTACAGAAAAATATCACTATGGTTACTTTGCAAATTAAGTGCATATATAAAGACGTCTTCTCACAAAACCTGAGAGTTTCCATTTTTAAAGTAACAGATTTGCGTTATGAAAATGTCAGCAAAGCAAACGATAGCATTCTGCTGTGTTTTATAGAGCTCTAATTTAATAAAAGTCTTCAAGAAGCGAAACGTTGTGCTCTCTTTAATGCATTTAAGATATAATTTGGAAATTGTTTTAGTCAAGTCAAGAGGCTTTTATTGTCTTTTCTACTAAACACAGTGTTACACAGTAAAAACGAGACAATGTTCCTCCACAACCCTGGCGCTACACTAAACAACATAGAGCTACAACACAAAGCTACATAAAGTGATTCGAGTGCAACCTAATGCAAACAGTGCAGACGAAAAACAGTACAGACAACACAAGGCAATACACATAATACAAGTTAGCACTGACCAGTAAACCTACTGTATACTTTAAATATACAGTACTGTGCAAAGAGAACTATAATGACTATAACCAAGAGTAAATGTAAACAAACACTATGCAGTAAAAAAAAAAAACAACTGCAGTAGCAGCAGTAAAAATGTGCAAAAAAAAGCATGTAAACAGTGTTATTTATTTTATTATTTATACTTAACCATATTGGTTAAGTATAAATAATAAATGAATAAATGGTGGTGGAATGGATTGAGATGAATAATGAGTGTGTTACCTTCAGATTGTACATTTTCAGTAACACACAGTTGAGTGAGTTTCAGTTTAGTTCTGTGTGTTGAGGAGCCTGATGGCTTGTGGGGGAAAAAGCTGTTGCACAGTCTGATGTGGCGGCCCAAATGCTTCGGAACCGTTTTCCTGATGGCAGGAGGGTGAAGAGTGTGAGTGAGGGGTGTGTGAGGTCGTCCACAATGCTGTTGGCTTTGAGGATGCAACGTGTGGTGTAAAAGTCTATGATGGAGGGAAGAGAGACTGACTGCACTGTGCTCTTCTGAAGTCCACAACCATCTTTTTGGTTTTGTCAACGTTCATAAACAGGTTGTTGGCTCCACACCAGGCTGTTAAATGGTGCACCTCCTCTCTGTATGCCGACTCATCGTTCTTGCTGATGAGACCCACCACGGTTGTGTCATCGGCAAACGTGACAATGTGGTTGGAGCTTGCTACACAGTCGTGATTTAGCAGAGTGAACAGCAGTGGGCTGAACACACAGCCCCGAGGGGCCCCAGTGCTTAGTGTGGTGGTGCTGGAGATGCTGTTCCTGATCCAGACTGACTGAGGTCTCTCAGTCAGGAAGTCAAGGATCCAGTTGCAGAGCGAGGTGTTTAGGCCCAGTAGGCTCAGCTTCTCAATCAGGTGCTAAGGGATGATTGTGTTGAATGCTGAGCTGAAGTTTATAAACAGCACTTGTACATACGTGTCCTTGTTGTCCACTTGGGTGACGGCCAGATGGAGGATTGTGTGTAAGGGTGGAAGCTGGGTGTTAATGTGCCTCATGACGAGCCTCTCGAAGCACTTCATCACGATGGGTGTGAGCACGACAGGACGATAGTCATTAAGGCAGGAGACAGTAGACTTCTTCGACATGGGAACGATAATCGTTGTATTGAAGCATGTAGGAACAACGTTGCTGCTCAGGAAGATGTTGAAGATGTCGGTAAAGACATCCGCTAGATGTTCTGCACATTCCCCGAGCGCTCTGCCAGGGAATGTTGTCTAGTCCAGCAGACTTCTGTGGGTTAACTCTGCATAGAGTTTTGCTCACTTCAGCTGTGGTTAGTCAGAGTGTTGAGGTCTGTAGTGGTTTTATTACGACTATTCTCGCTTGGTGCACACAAATGCTCCTTAGATAACCAGCCAATGTCCTGATCTCGTCTTTGTTCGAAAAGGCTGATTATCTTTTGAATGCTTGACAAAGGGGCTAGTCTTTTCCATTTGAACCAACTTATCTCAAATTGCTTAACACGTAGAGATGTTTTTTTTTTAAGAAAAAGACAGCTGTTTTGGAGGTTGAGGTTTTGTTTGAGTGGAGCATGAGATTTTAGGTGTAGGGATCTTTAAATAAAAAGGAGAGTTAATGGTCAGTTCATGTTTCCATGGATTTCAGAGCATTAAAATGTTTTACTGGTTTGCACCGCAACAATTTCGATGCCCAGTTTTGAGTGCAGGAAATCTGGATTGCAGGTTTAAGAAAGCCCTGCACTGTCCACCCTGCCAGAGCATCCACTGTTCCCCTTGCAGAGTGCTGAGGCTATAAGTGCAGTGTTACTACAGGCATTTGTGTTTGCTGCTCTTCATGTTCACAACAAGCTGGGGAGAGCTGTGGAGGAACATAGGTCAACCTGGGGAAGTGTGATGCTGCTTTGAGACAATGTCTGTTGTGAAAAGCGCTATAGAAATAGACTTGACTTAATGACTTGAGAAAGGCTTGGTGTGTGTGTGTGCCAGGAAGCTACTGAGGGCAAATCTGAAGCAGAGAATAAACGGATTTGCAAGTCAGGTAAGAAAGTTTCTTAATCAGCTGGGATTCTCTACTGCATCTTCCAGCATCCTTGTAACCTAAACAGGGTTTGGAGAGCTTTGCTACTAGTACATGTTCAGTACTGTAGAGAATTTGCGTTATAATGAATGTTATTATGCATTATTATTGTTATATATCATTAAAAAATTTTAACATCATGATCAGTTAAATTGATAAACTATAAAAAAATACAGCAAAACTTTGATTCTGCTCTATTCTGGATCACTTTTGTTTAAGTATATATAATTTAGCCATTTAACCAGTATCAATAACTTTAATGTATTAATTTCATGGAGCATTTGTTAATGACTGTACATGGGAATCTGTCATGCAAACCCAAATGAAATCTGCTCAGCCAAATATTTAGGCCTGTCACAATGATAACAGAACTATTTTACAAAATGTTTTCTGTTTGTGTAAAAGGCAGTCAGAGGTACGATCTACCTAATACACATACGCAATACTATTAGGACAGGAAATGAACAAAGAACACATTTTTAACCATGATTATTTGCTAACCACTGGCCAAAAACACATACACTACAGTGTATACATGAAAATGTAGTCCTAACTCAACTATCTGAATTATACATTCGTAAAATATATGCTGACAACCTGTTTGACATTGCAGGTCATTGACAGTAGAAAAGCATGATTGTGGAGGTTTCTGTCAACACACCAGCTGCTCCAGCTGTTTGGTTCTCAGGCGTCCTGTGTGTTCACAGGCTTGTGCTCAAACGAACCATGTCTGCCTCCTTCGTTTTGGGAGGTGTGTGCACAGCCACCTAAAGGCAGACACACAGGTGGTCTGCAACCAGAACCTACAGGTAAATACTATTCAACCGCACTTAATGCATTCCAAGTTCTCAGATTTTGTCCAACAGTAAGGGATACTTCATGTGTTTGTCTCCCGTTTGAATACCTTAACATAACTTTGTATATACTTTGTATACGATTGCATCAAAATTAAAACAGAAAATACTGCAGCCACACCATGTATGAATAAAAAAAAAAGGGAATTAACAATTAAAATTTTTTTTACAAGGGAGCAAGATGTTTCTTTACAAACCTTTCATCAATTGGTGTATTTGATCTGATCTTTTACAATTACATTGAATCAGTAGATTAAGTAAACAATCTTTGATAGCAACAGCTTTTCTCTGGCCGAGTCATGTTACAACCGGCAGTATTTAGCGGGTTGTATTGTATTTGTTAGCAGTGTGTGCTTAGAATTTGCTTAGATCGTGTTATTCTGTTCCAGGGTTTGTGTAATTGCCTGTTACTGACCTACCCACGTTCTGACTCTGAGTTTGCCCTGTCCCGTTCTCACCGTGATTAGCTCACTGTATTATACATGTAAATATATGTACATTTGTTTTGTTCACTGGTAGTAGGGGGGTTTCTGTCCTGGTTTTGGTGAGGGGGTGAGGAGAGTGTTTCGTCTTTCTTTTGGGTTTGTTTGTAGGTGATTGGTGTTTGTTAAAAGAGTGTTTTTGTTTATTATTTTGACCTTGGTCCACCATGAATTTCGGTGCTATATTGTACATTTTAAAATATACCTCCCGTTTTATGACACCCCGGTGTTTGTGTTTCCATTCCCCATCACATTACATCGCCTTCTTTCATATTAATCAATTCATTAAAATGAATGAATGATTGTAACTATGAGTGCATTTTTAAGGGCACATAAACAATGCTGAAATATCAAGGATCAAAGCTTCACACACGTTTTTATCAGTGACCATCACCATTACTAAGATAAGAAGATTGTTGATAACATTGCAGTTGGGATGTCTGGTACAATAAAATAGTACAACAAAGACAACAATATTAGTTTTGTACATGAACTCTTAAGACACACAACAAAATCCTTGAAAGATATGTTTATTAACCCAAGTGTAAACTATATTAGAAGTGTCTTCACAGAAAAATAGGTCAATTGACATGGACACAAACTGCATATTTTATAACACCAAATGACAATGATTGAAGATGATCAAAGATTGTTTTTGTAAAATTGTAATAATAACAATAACCACAACATTTTTTTTTTCATTCAATTATCAGTTTCAGCACCCCCAAGCAAAACACACAAACAATTGGTCCTAGATTACTGTTCTTCTGTTATATTTAGGGAATTAAACAGTTCCCAAAATCAACCATATGGACAATGAATCATGTCCTAAACGAAAACAAAAACTGGGATGATTATAAAGAGAAAACTCCTAACAGTCTCACAGCATATAACACATAAGACAGTATAAGAATTAGATATTAGAATTAGACTTTGTGCAAATACACTTTCCGCCCTATAAACAGTAATATGATTATCGTGTTCAACTAATTATTCCCTATAAACAATCTAAATTTAAGTAAGCAGCTACTGACCTTGGCCAAGCACAATCCTGTATAGACAGGCAACAATAGGACAACACAATGTCCCTCATAATTTGGTTGTACAGCACTAATGTCGCAGTATTAAAAAATCCCACAGGCTGGACAAGCAGGCCTCTGCCCCCCACACTGTTTATCAGATAATGTAAATAAATAAATGTTGCATGATGTGTTGACTAAAAAATCTAATAAATGCATATTAAAATGTAAATAAAGTATACATGCCTGCAGTAGAACTAGTAGACACTAATCCATGGATAAAATGTTCAGAGTTTTCTGAGCACTGTGTTCATTGCAGGTCTTAAACTAATTTCTTAAATTAATCTTTGTGAACCAAAGAAAAAAGGCACTTTGGAAACGAAGGCAAATGTGAGAAAAAGCTGAATCACCGGAAAATTCTATGCCAAAATGACTGAAAAGTAGTAGAATTGAAGGCACCAATGAAAATGAGAAGTAGAAGGTAGAGGCCCATCATAATTGCAAAATGGTGTCTGACCAGCCATGATGTCCCTTGAGCACGTCTGAAGAAAAAAAAAAAACGTTAAACAATAATAAAAATATTGATTAACTTGGAGGCTTTTTATTCATAGAAATACATGTAAAAAGAAAAGCTTGTATAGTACTACTACTACTTCTACAAGCACTACTACTAAAAAAAAAACAACAACAATACTTTATATTAATAAATATAGAGTATGAAATAGAGAAAATATTAAAAGGTGTTTGTTTGGAAACTAAGCAAATTGATTGTCTTAATCGGAAATTAAACAATTATTTGCATATGCAAATGCAAATGTTTTAAACTTTATTTACACTACTCATATCATTTTTATTTTCCAACCTTTATCTTTTATTTGTCTTATTCTGACTATACTTTGGACTGTTTTTGTTTTTTACAACAGTTCAAAGTCCCCATTATAAGTCCAAATTATACACTAAAACTTTCTGCAATCCCAATGTATTAGAAAATGTCTCACCTGGTTCTGTAACGCTTCTGAGAGTAAACCAGCAGGTACTTTACTCTAAGCACCTCATTGTTGGTGACCACAAAGTATTTCTCTGGCACGTCTCCACTCTCGCTGTTCCTTGCCCTCAAACGCTTGCGATCAAGGCTCTCAGAGTCTAAAATATTTTTGCAGACCTTACAACCATATTTTTTTGTCTTTTATTTATATATATATAAATAATGTATATATAAATGTATATACACACAGACACACACACACACACACAGTGGAACCTCGGAGCTTGCGACCTCGCATGCTCGCGACTTTCATTCCGACCTGCGACTCTCTTTCAGTTCGGCTCGTGAGCAACCGCGAGCTGCTCAAAACGGTAGTTTTAACATTTCTAATCAAGGTTTATCTCATTAAAATTGTCAAAAAAAATGCTTTAAAACTATTTGTATTATGTATTATACATTTAAACTATAAAATATAACATACTGTATTTTCTGTACTTCTCATACTGCATACTTTACTGTACCTTTATTTTTTTTAATTAAGCATTGTAATTGCTGTTAATTTACATAAAGTATTGTTAAAAGAGTCTAATAATTAAGTGTTATGCAGCGAAATAATGTTATTTACTCATTTAAATCGATTTCGTATAGTGTTCTTTGGGTTTTTTACTGGGTGGAAGGGGCTATTAAAAGGTCGCAAAAATCGGAACTCGCGACCGGTCTTGGTCCCTAACCCTCGTGACCTCCGAGGTTCCACTGATTATATATATATATACACACACACACATTCATAAAATGGTTGTTAGAACAAGAACTAGATGTTTATGACAAAGAATAAAAAAGTTAGGTTTTTATGGCAATTAACATTTATAAACGGCTAAACAAGACTTCCCTCTTGAGCTGTGGTACATTACCTTTCTTCTTTACCTGACACTTTACATCTGGATGATCAATGATCTCACACAAGGCAATACAGCTCAATACTGGCCCAAGAACACTGTCACACCATCCATTTCCATGGGGACTGTACAGAAAAGCCATACTTAGGTCACTGGTCAGATAAGTGCCTTCTCCAAACAGTGATGTCTGAAAGGAAAAAGACTAGACATTAGTCCATTAATTGGCATGATTATTCTAATACATGGTGACTGATGTGCCAGTATTTAAACAGTGAAATCACTATTTGGTTATTTATTACAGATATACAGTAGGTATGCTATAGATGCGTAGCACATTTTAGATTTTTAGTGATTAAAAAAATAAATAAATAAGGTTTAATTACTTTCACCATCTTTATTAAATAGAAGGAAAAATCAAACCACTACTGACCTGCACTGCTGCTATACCTAATTACAAACAAAATTGCATACCTATAAACACTGGCCATCAAAAAGTGTCAACATTTTTGGAGACTGTTCTATTAGTGTATTTTGGCATACTTGGTAGTATTGATACTGTTTTATTACAGTCTTATTTATGGTATTTTCCAACTCATTACTTATTTGCCTCTCTATGCAAAACCCTTTCAACACCCTTGGGTTTGACAAACTTAAAAACTGAATTTCACATACACTACAGACACTGACCTTATTCAGATGGCAGTGTAGACCATTGTGAATAATAGAATGAAAGTTCTCCAGTCGGCTGCCATGGAATGCATAGATAATATCCCGTCCGGCTCGTGTCTTCTCAAACTTTGAATTCATCTGTTCACTGTACTCCAACTCAAAAAGGAAGTCTGGCACAGGAGAGGAGAACCCTGTATGTATGTGGGCCAGTTGGCTGAGTCTGGCCCACTTATATTGTATTTTTCAAAAAACAAAATGAAACAAAAATAATTGAGAACCACTGTATTCAATTAAACATGATTATTTCAAAACTTATATGCCATATAGCTATTGCAGCTAATATCTACAATCAAGTAACAGTGTTCTTTAGAAGCACCTCTTCTTTCTGGATGGTCTTTATAGTAAAACTTTTGGAGGAGAGCACCCAGTGAACCAGTGCCAGATGATGATCTCCATCTCCTGATCCCAGTCGGACCAGTTCTCTTATGCTTGGCAAGGAGCTCACATCTTTCTGCTGTAAGAGTCACAAGATATTTTCCCATATCATATAGTTCATTGTCTTGAGTTTCCTTGTGGTGAATCTTTTAGCTAAGTGATTAAAGCTGCATACTTCAACTTGCTTAAAGAAACCCGAATTTACTTAGTTATAAAACTGTATGCTAAATTACAAAGTACAGAAAATCAATCTCTTACCAATTCTTCAAAATCCTTTATCTCTCCCCTCAGATATCGGGGTGGGAATGGCCTCAGGACAGAGTCGCGCTTGTAATTCTGCACGGCAGCTACGAAAAGACTACAGCGCAAATCTGAAGAAACTGGATCAAGGTGTAGATGGGAGCGCACCAGCTCTCTGACTGTGGCTGGTGCTAGAGGTGGCTGCATTCCCAACACTGGAAAAAAACAAGCAAAAGTATTTGCAACAAAAACCTGTACAAAAATAGGGTGTTATCTATAGGACGTTTTGTTGCTTTTTGTTAAATATTGATGTATATCATACTGTCTATTGTGTAATGTTTGGAATGACAATAAAAGCGAACTTGACATGATTGAAAGGGTCAGGACATTGTGTTATATTTCAATTCAACCTTAAATTGTGTTTGCAAATTAAGCCCAGTTGTAAGATGACCCTATTCTCAAGTTCTATTATCGCTGAAGGAACTTTATTATAAGCAGCTTTTGGTTCAGAGATGAAATAGAGACAAGTGACTGCCTTCATTACATACAACAGGAAGCTTCTCTGAAAATAATTGCCTACATGACTTCAGATATATATTTGGGACGAATTTCTAAAGTCACCCCACACAACAAACATTTCTAAATCTCTCCATTGTAAAAATGTATTTGTTTTATCAGTTTTCTTTCCCAATCTTTCCAGGGTGTAGTGCAGGTATTCAGTGCTACCCTGTTACCAGTGTTAGTGTTTATGCTCAGCACTTCTGTTAAAACATTAGTCACAAGCTGTCATTTCATGGCTATTTTGTCTTTTTTATGAAATCTGTTAATCTGTAAACACTTGTTTGGCCACAGGTTTGTCCTACTTTTAATGTTGCACAGGTGTAGCACATATGTTAGCACTCTAGGCCAAGGCTTAGTGAAGCTAGCTAGCTAAGCTAACCAACAAAGTGGTGAGTTTCCCACAATCTAAAAAGTTATTTTGTTGTGTTCGCTTGTTAGGTTTCGACTCGTGTCACGAAACGACGAGGAAACAAGAGAGTTATTCGCTATTGTTGTTTTTATTTGGCGAGTTTGTTTACCAAACTGAACGCAGTTAGTTCAGCCAGAGATTGCTAGCTTAGCATGACAGTAACGAAGCGAACACGGGGGTTAGCTTGCGATATATCAATGCAGGTGTTGGCTGGGAGAAGGTGCACACACCCAAAAAAACACCTTCGAGCACTTATTCACATATACAGTTCTCTAATGTTCCTCACCTGAGTTACAGCTCAGCCGACAGTCATCAGAGAGTGTGAGTGGGTGTCCCGCTACTCAGTCCTGTGATCACACCATCCAACACCAAGAATTAACACACTGCAGTCTGGGTTTATTACGAGCAGATCCTCAACCCTGGACAGAAAGAACAGAACATAGAAACCTAGACCCAATAATACGCAGTGTGTGTCCCTCTGTCTTTATCTGTCTTTCGTCCTATCTCTCTCTGTCTTTCTCCCTTTCTCTCTCTCTCTTTCTCTTTCTCTCTCTCTCTCTCTCTCTCTCTCTGTCTTTCTCCCTTTCTCTTTCTGTCTTTCTCTCTCTCTAACTCTCTTTTTTCTGTCTTTCTACCCCCCCTCTCTCTCTGTCTTTCTCCCTTTCTCTCTCTCTCTTTCTCTCTCTCTCTCTGTCTTTCTCCCTTTCTCTCTCTCTCTGTCTTTCTTTCTCTCTCTCTCTCTCTCTCTCTCTCTCTCTCTCTCTCTCTCTCTCTCTCTCTCTCTCTCTCTCTCTCTGTCTCTCTCTGTCTTTCTCCCTTTCTCTTTCTGTCTTTCGCTCTCTCTCTAACTCTCTTTTTTTCTGTCTTTCTACCTTTCCCTCTCTCTCTCTCTCTCTCTCTCTCTCTCTCTCTCTCTCTGTCTTTCCTTCTTTCTCTTTCTGTCTTTCTCTCTCTCTAACTCTCTCTTTTTTTCTGTCTTTCTACCTCTCTCTCTCTCTCTCTCTCTTACTGCTCTTTTCTAATTTTGTACAAATACGATTTAGACCAAATAATGAATTATATTCGTAATAATGATCTGTTTGTGTTCTTCACTCATGTATTTTCAACTATTTACTTATGTATTTACCTTTTACCTATTCTACTCTCCTGAGTAGCTATTAGGGGAAAATGCACTTTATTTGATAAAAGAATGGTGCACACAATATAACATGTCATAATAAAAGTGTTGAAAGTTCAGGTCAGAGTGCTTTAATGGCAGGAATGGTTTAACAGTGTTGCTTTAGCTGAATATAAAGTGACGTAAATGAAAAATGAAAACACAGAGAAACAAAATGAAAGTAAAGAGTAAAATAAATACACATAAATCATATGAACACATTTGCTAATAAATATGCACATTCGCAATGACATGCAGGTATTATCAGGTTTATATCAGGTTACATAAGATTACAGATTATGTGTTTAAAGAATATAAGTTATATTTTTGTCTGATGTGGTTATGATGCAGACAGATCTGAATGAAATGTGTCTCTGTTACTAGCTCCTGCAAGTCTCAGTGTTTGCCTAGGCCATGATCACTGAGTCTTAGCATGTCTTCCTTTTTCGATTTCTAGTTGTGATGTGTGTGTACATGCACATACCGAGTGTGTAACTGAGTTTAGGTGTGTGTCTTTAATGTGTGTCTGATTGTGTGTCTAGCAGAAGTGGAAATTAGGGAGGTACAAATACTTTGTTACTGTACTTAAATAAAATAATTTTACAAAATTGTACATTCCTTTGTGTTTTATTAATATGATGTGAAGTGCAGTTAAAAGCATGATACTGACACTGTGTATTCAAGTGTGTGTGTCTCTCTCTCTGTCTCTCTCTCTCTCTCTGTCTCTCATACTGTATTCAGGCTAAAGTTTGTTTACGCTCAGTCTGACTGGGTATGTTTAAGTAACTGATACCTCTTTTATTGATACCTGATACAGATACCTCCAATAGTACAATGCTTTATTTGAGATGAATGCAAAATCCATGCTTTAATAATAATAATAAAAAAAGAATGCAAATAGGTTATAGGTTGTAACATGATTGTTTTATTATATGATTTACACTTGAAAACCCCTTTCCATTTAATATCAGGTCAAAATATTTCATCTGCCATGTATTTTTATGAGTTTTCATGTGCTTTCGGTTGAAATGTTGCATTCTCTTTGGACCATCTTTTCTTGCTTTCACTGCAACACTACATTGACTCCTGCTTTATTGACAACTTACCACCATGCCATGTCATTTTTACAGTTGTTTGGCTAAACAATTGTATGACCAGGTATCATTAAAGAATACTCACTTCAAACAAAATTACTAGATCTCTTTCTTGTGTGCAGTAAAAAATCTATATAATCTATATATATTAATACATTTTCAGAAAAGAATCAGCATGTCCTAATAGACATAATCCTCTAGAGATCTACATTATCCTTATTATTGTTTTTATGAACACACAATATGATCAAAAGTATTTTGATAGATTAGAATTTCAGCTTCATTTTCCTAAAACAGTATGCATATCTAGTTGCCTTAAACAGCTTGGAACACGCAATATTTAATTTGAGCCCACCGATATGTCAAGTGATCAAATGTATTGGAACATATTTCGTGTGGTCTGGATTTCCCAGCCGTTTCCTTTATCCTTTGTCATATTTATTGTTCAAACATTTAATACTCTGCATGTGCTGTTAAAAAGGATGAAACAACAGGAGGACCAGTGAGCTATGGAAGGATAGCAAGCCATTTTAAAGATACAAACTAAAGAAACTCAATTAGAGCCCTTGAACAAGCACAGGAGTGAGAAAATTCATAGAACAAACAGCAGTTAAAGAAAGCTGTGGTAAAAGTCTGATAAAACATCACAAAAAAGAATGCACATTTTTGGTGGGTCATTTAAGGGATTTGCTTCCAATTAATAAGTTGGATATAAGAATATTTCAATGGTGAAATATTATTTCATTTATTCTGTATTTCTATCTGTTTCATGCAGTTTTATGCAGTATTTAGTCTGTTTCTGTTCTACATTTACACTTGATCTCTTGGTGAGGTCATATCTTCATCTGGGTTTACATAGTATTGCTATGCAGATGGCACTTACCAAATTCTATCATTCCCCCAGACAGACACTCTTGTTTTTGTTTGGATCTCAGTATGTCTGTCAGAAATCTCATTGTGGATCAACTGAAGCATAATCTAAGTAAAAACCCAAACTGCATCCTAAAATAGCATCCAAAGACCTACCTCTTTACGCCGTTATTAATAAACACTTTAAAAAAAAAAAAAAAAAAAACCTGTTTAAAATTGTTCTTTCCCGACAGAGTTTTAGACTGATGGTATTCTTATGTGCTAATGAACCAGCATTAGAACCGGCAATATATGTAAATATAAATCGATTCATATGTACTGTATCGTCTATTTAAAGCTGTTTTGCAATAATGTATTGTAATGTAATAAAAGCACTATACAAATGAAATATAATTGAATAAAAATAAACATAAACAGGTATGTTCAGCCAGACCCAGTTTTGTCATATATCATGTTTATATATATATNNNTATATATATATATATATATATATATGCTATTACATTTTGTCATATCATATAATATCATATAATTTTATGTTGTTATGTTATGCTATGCATGCTGTCATATCATATGTCATGTTATGTTATGTTATGTTATGTTATGTTATGTTATGTTATGTTTTACATTTGCTTCAGCACCAAGGAGAGCGACTAGTAAGCATCGTAGGCGTTGAACGACGAAAGACACGGTACCGGAATGAAATATCGCGATTACTGAGCAGCTCTGTTCGTTGGTTGAATCTCTACAGCATCATCATCAGCATCATCATCCGCCTCATCACCGTCCCTACATCTGAGTCCAGGAGAAACGGAGGCTTGGCGACACACGGCGTGTAGGAGGCTCGTGACGTGATTGTTTCAAATCCATAATCATTGAAATGAGACGAGACATTTAGCGAACAGAGTCTCCGCTGTGAAAGTAAAGTCACCTTGAATGGAAAGTTGCTTATCGGAGTGGACGGATCAGCCTTCTTGGTTAGTCTGAGGACCGAGGTGAGGTGAGGTGATGTTTCTTATCCGATGTTTTGCGCAACGTTGACAGATCAGAAATACAGATGAGATGTGTGGGGTATATACAGGATACAAATCGGGGATGATGTGCAACCTGTGATGTATGAATAGAGCTAGCTGCTGGAGCATGGTATCTTCTCCTGAAGGGCGATCTCCCCGACCTCCACACCTCTCTCATCGTACCAGAGAATCGCCCAGACTGGGCATTTTAGCCAGATTTTACTGATAGTGTTTATACACTTGGCAGAAGTCATTTTGGCCTACAGGACTGATGGCCAGGGAGAAGATCAGACTTGCTTTCAGGAATTCATTGTTTTATTTTCATCATTCGCGCCAGAACCAGGGCGGGATGTCTTTTATTACTATAACATGCTGATACTGCTTGAAAATGGGCGAAATATATATAGTGAAGCGTTTATTTCCTCGTTTTAGGGAGGTGGGATTTTTTTTTTCGCTTCCCATTATTTCTTTTTCTGGTCGGCAGATGCCAGCCCTGTCCCCGGGAGAGAAATAGGATCTACATTATCATCAACAGGAAGCCTAATCTTTTTTGTTGTTGTTGTTGTTGTTGTTGTTTTACAAAACGCATAATGGTGTAAATGGAGATGTAATTGTTACAATAATACAGGGTGATTGTAATCTGTCACGAATGCTTCACTCTTAAATCTTCTAGGAGGCCTTTTGAATATGTTTAATCCCACCACCAGGGGGCGCGTCACCGCTGGGCTGTGCGAGCGCCTCCTGTGGAAATGGTTGTAGGCTGCGTCCGAAAACGCACAGACCCTCCAGTGAAGTGCACTAAACAGTGTGTGAAAGTAGTAGTCCACCACCTGCTTACTAGTTTAGTCATCAAAAGGTTGAGACGTTGCCATAGCCGGTGGTGGTTTTGGTGGCGGTGGCAGTTTTTCAAAGAATCCAGTAGACAAAATGATCTCATGACCATGTTTCAAAATCCATAACAAGTGTGTGTTCTCATTAACAACTGTTTATTTAGGTTACAGACTATTGACACCTAACTTCAGGGATCTAAAAAAAGAATCTTCATGGCAGGTAAGAGTTTCTTTATTTATTAAAAAAAAAAATAATAAATAAAAAATAGGAATGTTTTATAAGCACAACAAGTCTCACAACTGTGTCTTTGTGAAACCACCATTATTTTTAGTGTAAGAATAAAACGTTGTGATACAATGGCTGACTCATAATATACCCTTTACACTCCCAGAAAACAATTTCCCACCTCTTCCCCGTTTCATTCCCCTGAAGCCATGCTTTTATCAAGACTTCAACGAGATCCCAGATCAAAGCCGCACCATGTGCAAGCGCTTGTACCATCTCTGGATTTGTAAGTACATTCAAATCTATTTACATTTATGGTTCTATCAGAGTCACCATTCATGTATTTTTATGTAACGCTGAGTGAGGTGTGTACTGTATGACCTAACAATTCTGGCTGTGTTTGCACTCCAAACACTGCAGTAGTGAAAGCACTGTTTTGTAGATTGGAAGTAGAAAGACACTAAACTTTAAAGTCTGTTGCATCGTATTTCCTTGTTTCCTAATTATTTACCAAACAATATGCAACACTTTACCACTTATACCTGTACAAAGAAGACTGTCAAAGATCTGTTCCAAGAACATTAGAAATACAAGCCCTGTCTTTAAACTATAGACGAATCAATCAGCTTATATTGGATGTTTAAATGTAGTTGATTGTTGTGTGTCACACGTATTATAATGCAATATAATTACATTATAAAACATAGTAGTTATTTAATATGATTAATAATTTAAGGGGTTACGTAAGGAATAAAACACAACAGTGTGTGCTGTTATAGAAAAACAATTAACAGTGGGGTGGTGATCAATGCTATTGTGCCAATGTTAATGTCAAACACTTCATTGGTTGGTAGAACAATGCAACATTTATTGTTGTGGAACCTCCACAACGTGTTAGTTCCTGTTGTAACATCTAGGATAAGTCATTTTCTCACCCGTTTCTCTTTTTCTTTCCCTTTAATCTAATCAAACAAACAAAAAAACTCTGACATGAAATCACAAAGTCCCCGGGTGAAAATATCATGTCTATGATTGAAAGCATTGACAGTTGAGATTCTTATAAAAATGTTCACCATATTACCATATAATATTATATCAAACATATTTTCTATTATTTTCCCCTTATTTTTAGCATTCAGGCCTGTTTACGTTGTTAATATAGACATATCAGTATACTAAAATGAGTGCATTAATATAAAACCTGTAATTTGTTCCATAACTACTGCTGAAGCTGCTACTGTAAACAATGTAACTTCTCCTGACCAATCAAAATTGAGCATTTATCAATACCGTTCTATATTATATATTAGGAGATTATCTCCATTTTTTCATGTGTAATCATCAAATTCATTACATTTCTGTCTTTTTTATGTAAACTAGTACACAAGATTCGTTATTTAAATTATTTTATTCTTTCACTAAGTAAACAGTGCTACACTGGCAGTGAATCTGATTGGCTGTCTGGCATGGATGTGCGGTGGCGGCGGAGCCACTAACTTTGGAATGGCTATATTGTGGCTTATTCTGTTCACCCCTTGCTCTTATGTGTGCTGGTTCCGGCCCATCTACAAAGCTTTTAAGTGAGTTCAGAAGAACAAGAATCTTACTAGTATGCCTGTTGTATTTTGCACTTTATTAACACGTTTTTAGTTTCACACCACCTTTACACGTTCGAGTGGGTTGTTCCATGTGTCTTTACTTTCAGGAATATATCCCAGTGCAGAATATACACGTAATTGAAAGTGTAAATGCACCCAAGCCACATTTTAAGCAGATATACATTTGATCACAAACCACTTCAGGAGATCTAAGATGTATTTTAGCTGTGTTACACATGTGTAAATGCTGATGCCTTAAATGTCACACTTTTTGGAAGCAGCAACCATCTTATTCATTAAACAACTTCAAAGGAAGAAACTAGAATTCCGTGTTTGAATATAATGACAGGATTTCCATATTATCATGGAGAATGACAGATGTATGGGATTGAATCTATACAATGCATTTGACTACAAGTTGCAGTATATGTGGTTAACATTTATTCAGTCACATGACAACTGAAATAGTTATAAAGTTGCTGAGAAAACAGTTATGACACATATATTTGGCATTTGGCTGTTTTCTGTCAATATTTTTGAAAAAAATAGGTTTAGCTGTGCTTGGTTCCTTAGCAAATGTTTAGACTTAGTACCTAATGTGTATTTTGTTGAAACTAGACCAGGTGTTATTAACGTATGGTTATAACCTCTTTTTTTCAGGACTGACAGCTCTTTCAACTTCATGGCATTTTTCTTCGTATTCATGGCTCAGGTTGTGATCAGTATTATCCAGGCAGTGGGCATCCCAGGCTGGGGAGTCTGGTAAGGGCTTTGGAAATGGGGTTTGCAGAAACGTTACATTTTTTT
The DNA here is from genome assembly GCA_024362625.1 of Silurus asotus. Classification (NCBI taxonomy): domain Eukaryota; kingdom Metazoa; phylum Chordata; class Actinopteri; order Siluriformes; family Siluridae; genus Silurus; species Silurus asotus. The sequence goes on from MU551526.1 coordinate 9,052,099, forward strand.
GGTTTTGTATTAGTTTTAGATATTTGTTGTTGATGTAGCAAGCAAATGTTTCTAATGTTGTTCATGTATCTTTTCATTACAGTGGGTGGCTGGCCACCATCACATTCTTCAGCACTAATATCGGCTCTGCTGTGGTCATGCTGATTCCCACTATTATGTTCACAGCTGTTGCTGTGTTGTCTTTCATTGCCCTCACCAAGGTACATCATTTTCTTTCTGATATTGCAAACAATTGCTTTTTCCATCACTTTCTTATTTGTAATACTCGCACTTAGTGATACATGGTTTGGCCTAATGAAATGATTGTGAGTGTAACTTTTGGGCACATAATCATCAACTGCTGATTATACTGCATTATTCATAAGGTTCTTTGTGTAAAAGCCAATTGAGTGTATTTGTAATGATGTTTATTACAAGATGGTATCAAATCAGATGGAAACAATATCATTTACTGAATAGGAACTGCAAGATAACTTAAAAAATGACTGCTTTCATACCTTTCTGTTTGCAGGTCCATAACCTCTACCGTGGTAGTGGAGGAAGTATGAGCAAGGCCCAGGAGGAATGGACAACAGGTGCTTGGAAAAACCCCCACGTACAACAAGCAGCCCAACAGGCAGCTATGGGGGCAGCCCAGGGGGCAATGGAGGGCCAACAGTACTCAGCCCCTCCCACTTACAACTATAACGACCCCATGTAATATGCATCAAGTAGGAAACTGTTAGGAGTGTAAGGCCAGTTTTATACTTGACATGTGACTATGCTTGTGTGTTCAGCTGCAGTGTAAGTGAACAAACAACATCCACATCATGTAAGGTGGCTTGTCAGTGCCACAAATATCCATGTCCATCAGGTTTTCATGTTATAATGCAAAACAGACATTTCCCTTGTAGAAGGGGAATTGATTTGTTTTAATGCACAAAAACTGTCTAGAATTTTACCCACGTGTGTCATTTGACAAACATCTCTAGTTTGTTTAGTCTATGGCAGACATTATACCAAATTGCACTATACTGCCTACACTATTTAGTTTGGGCACTGAACACTCACCTGCATCAACAAATACTGTACCACATGCACACAAACATGCACCTCAACAAACAAAGTGCAGGATAAAGGTGGATGCTATCTTCCATACACATGTGCATAGTTAAAAGCAAGTATAAAACCTGGCCTTACAGGGGTTTTAGGAAGGTGGTTAACAAAAAGAATCAGAGCAAATAACTGACCAATTAAATTTTAAGCTATACAATGAGGCATTAAAAAATTGCCTCAGTTCTCTATATGGTAGTGTGTAGTATTGTTTTTGTTGTTCAAGATTAGAGTTTCTCAACTCTTACTCCAGAAGCCTGCAGCGCTGCAGATACAATTTCCTTCCTCCTAGCACACCTGATTCAGCTCAGAAGTTAATCATCATTCATGCAGGTTAAGTGTTTAATAGCAGGAAAAGCTTGTGAGAGGGTCAATGGGCTTCCTGGACATGAATTGAGATGCTACTTTAAAACCAACCAGTAATAAATGACATCTTTGTGGTATCAAGGCACTTCGAATGGCTGTATTTTATCCCCCTGCCAAAAGTACAACTTAAGTAAGGAAACATTCCATTGTGTTTAAGTAGTGTTGGAGCCCTTGATGACCTGTCTTTATCTTTGTATTTCTATATGGTTATTTGACATTAAATCAGCTAAAGGCTAACACTAGGAGTAATAATTGTAAACCAGTTACAATGATTTGTGTGAACTACATTTTAAATAACACAGTTCCTCCGTATTTATAGAGCATCATAATTTGCCTTTCACTAAGTCTTAACAATTTGTCTTGGGTTTTTAATTACCTCACTCTAGTTTGTCTGCTAGGACAGAAATAGCCATACACTTATATGACTACTTTTGATTAATTGATTGAATGATTGATTGATTTTGTAATTGTTTAGGGTATGGTTTCATTGTCTTTTTATTTGATTGAATTCAACAGTTGGGCTGTATTAATATTTGTACCTCAAATAGGATTAAAATAGTTTCCTTTGACTGCTAACTTTTGCAATATTTAGAAAGATGCAGTCTGAACTGAAGTGTATACTTAAACCTTTATATAAGCTGGACTTCAGTGCCTACTTAAACAATCACTAACCCAGGAAATACTGATTTGAATCTTTTCCGGCCTAATCTGATTTGCCATCATTGAAATATTGTTCTAATTCAGCTTTATTATGTAATAATTAATTCCAAATTTGGGAGCGAATCTTTTTTCCTTTTATGTAAAGTCATAAAGTCTTATAAACTTTTTGTTTTTGAGATATTTATCAAAGAAACACTGGAGATAAGTAAGCAGCTGAAGCACACTACTTTCTGTTTGAATTAAATGAAAATTATTACCCGTATGAATCCATTAGCAACTTTTACTATTTTGTTACATCCTAATACAAATATGGATTTTACATAATGATTTATTTTGTGTAAATATTTGCTGTGACACAGTGACTAGTACATGTGAAAAATTCTCATATTATATGGTTTTTGAGTATATGTAAATCCTTGAATCCTTGTAAAGTGATTAGGCTGTTGTATTTCAATACATGTCATTTGTGTAATTAATACAGGACAGACTATTGTTACACGTTTAACACTTGACTTTATCCATAGTCTGAATGAGTTATTGGTATGTGGTTAGATTTTAAGATACAGAAATAAACAGCCCTTATATACTCTTCAGTATGCTTAAATTAAAAAATGATATATGAAAATGAATAAGTAAGTAGATTACACTATACATGTACAGTTTATGAAATATGTAATCAAAATATCTCAAACAATGCTTGTAAAAAAGCATCTCATCCCAAGAACTGTGAAATAGTCCATGCGCTTATGTATCATGTGTACATTAGTGTGTATGTTTGCAGTTCTTTAATTTCACTTTTGTTTTTAAATATTATTATTGTTTAGCAAGTGTGAGAGGGTATGATGTTTAGTGTATCATAGCCTTTTCACCAACAGGGTCTATCATGTTTAGGGCTTTAGGCATAGTGTTCGTAGAAGTTGCCAGTTTTCTTGAGTGCTCATGAAACTAGTGCTGGATCAGCATGAAACCTAAACTTCCCAGGATGAATTTCATTCTTAACTTTCTACTGCACTAAAACTGCTGACTTTCCATTAAAGTTTCCATTTGGTATTTTAGTTTTCCTAGAGTTTAACTAGATATATCTAAAAGTGTACAAAGTAATATGATAAAATTATATTAAAAATCACGTTTTATGTCAGGTGCACCAGCAGCAGCGAAGCCTGGTATCTATTGCCAACACCTACTGCAATCTAAATGCATATGTAGTAATAAAAGTAGATAAAATCTTGTTTATGGTGTAAGTGAATGACTGGCAATTGGTTATTTGAATTTAAAAGGTAGTTGTCTATGTATAGTGTGTCATGTGGTGCTTGGTAAATCTGTGAATCTTATCAAACCTAGTGCCATGTGTAGATAGATGTTATTTGTGTGTTGATGTTGATGTTGATGTTGATGTTACTGCTGTCCACCCCAACATGGAATGTATTGTTGACTTCAGGGAAAGAGCTTCATATAAAGTCCACATTAACGTTTTCTTTTTCTATTTTTCTTTCTTTCCTTTGGTTTTTTTGTGCTTTATGTTGGTATAATAAACATTCCTTTCTGATATAAATGATCGATTAGTAATGAATTGATGAAAAGTTATCAAAAGGAACAAAACGAAGCATATTTTTAAAGGTGGGTAGAAATGAAAAGAAGAATTGTATTAGTTTTAGTATATGTTGTGTCTTCTTTATGGCTAGCATTTTGTGTCAGACCGAATTATCATTTCGCAGTCATACTATCACACGTTTTTCCAGCAGAGGGCAGAAAGACCTTTAGTATACAAATAATACATTTACACAATCCTAGATTTTTCCACTGAAGGTTCTATCTGTGCTTGATAAGTGTGAAGGAACACATACTATTAAAAATGCACTCTTCACTCCTGAATTACTTCTTAATCTAAAATTATTTGACCAAATTAGATTAACTGATGTCCATGCTGTGATGTATCTTCCTCTATCATCTCTAACGTCATCAAGGTATAATACCAAGAATAATAATTTAAAAGCAGGAGGCAATATCATCTTGGTACAGTAATTCATTTCCTCTTTTCCACACACAGGGTGAGTGCAGAAAATTGTGTGTGGCTGCTAGGAGCCTTTGACATTTCAGAACAGTATAAGTATGTCTAACTTCTATAATTCTTAACGCAGTTTTTGTTTTCTTCAGTCCTAATAAGCTGGGATGTGCAAAAAAGGCCTAAGCATTTAGAATTCAGCTTTCATAAGAATGGAGTCTTTTACAAATTAAATCAGTTTTATTAGAGCAAATAAAACATAACTTTAAAAAACACTAATGTACTGTGTTCCCGAATGAAGAGACAGTGGCACAGTCCATTTGTCATCCTGTCATTAACCATGAGTGGAAATAGCATTTATAGACATGAACAACAACTTCCCATGGCATCATATCTTGAACATCAACTCTAGTACTTTTGGCACAGATATTGATATCTATTTCAATGTATCCTGCTGTTATTAAATGGCTCGATTAATTTCACAAAATATGGAGTCCATTGAGTAATGCATGCCTGGGGTATGTACTAAAAATAACTCAGTACAGGAGATTGTATTTTATAGACTTGCCAAGACCTTCTGTCAGTCATTTCATTCTTAAGTGTATGCTTCATAATCTTCTGAGGAGGGACCACATCCTATATAATTACAGCAACACTGGGAACTGGAGCAGGAGTTGTTTCCTGTTTCCATGTTATTCGTTAATATATTTAATAGAATAATCTACCCAGCTTCTACTGCTGCAACAGTGCATTCATCTCATGCACTGCAATACTGAATTGAATTAATTTTCTTGTACAGCTGAGGTGGCAAGCTCTTTAAAAGATTGAAGCGGAAGGATGTGTGTTGTGTGTCTGAAGAGTTGAGGAAATGATATACACTGAGTTGAAAAAAAAAAGAAATATAATGTGTGTATGGGAGTGACTATATAAAAGATAATACCTTTATGAGAAAAACAGCATGTGTGGATGAGAGAGGAACTAAATGTTTAGGGCTGCGTAAGGGAGAAGATGAGGGAGAGGCACAAGCAAGTGAGAGAGAGAGAGAGAGAGAGAGAGAAGAGGAGAAGGAAAAGGTAGGGGGGATCGAAGCAATGAACTAAAGCCTGCTTCAAACTGTTTGAGCTCAAGCTGATGGAAATGAGAGGTGCAGTACACAAGGCAGATGCAGCAGAGCAGCAAGCAACCTTATAGCAGTCTCTAATGGACACTTCCAAACACCCATGCTTTGATTTCGAGAGCTTCAAAGCTATTGAATACCAAATTCATACCACTGCGGCTATGATAAAACTGCCGAGGATGGGTACTGATCTGGTGTTTAATGCAAGTGCAGCATGTTTGGAAATGAATGGGCCAGCTCTTTTATTTTCTCTCTCAGTCTCTCAGGGGTGATGCTTTCCTCAGAGAAGCTGTGGTGTTTTTGCAGAGAGTCTTACTGTATTTCCTCTTGGGGGTCATTTTGGACAAGCTCAACCTCTCAAAGGCTTTCTGTCTTGGATTTAATTTCATTTCATTTCACCTTGAACAGGCATAGCTGGATATAGTCTATTTCGATTGCACAACGGATTACTCGACATGGAAAATATAAAGGGTACAAGTCTGTAAGTACAAATAATATATACCAAGTTCAATTAATAAACACAGTGATCTTTTTTAATAAGTGTTTACATATATATATGTATGTATGTTTGTGTGTGTGATTGGTATTACAGAAAAATATCATTCCATATGTTAACCCCATAACTAAAATTTCTCATAATTTAAAATTTCTTTTCGTTATATTATACAGTCTCTTTGTTTTACAGTCTTTAAAACTGGTAAATATTCTTAGATGATCAAAAATATTAAAATCTTTTCACAGGCATACAAAGCTTTGGGGGTTGTTCGACAGTCAAGGTGACAGCATAACTTTCAATGGAAAAACACTCACACCTTTAGGCAGCTCCAGATATGAAGCCCAAGATCCTCTGCCTTTTTGGCTACTGGTGTATCCCTGGAAAGGATGTTTCACAGTGCGCTTTTAGGATCTCTGGCATTAACAGAGAGTTCGGATCGGAGAAAGTGCATCCGTAGTCACATAAGGATGGTAATGGAACAGCTGGAGGAAGTCCTCAATGAGCTGAAGGATGTGGCTAGAGACCTTAGAGAGGTAAACACATACACACAAACACACACACACACACACACACACACACACACACACACACACACACACACACAAAAAAAAACAAAAAAACAAATCCACAATCCACTGCATTAAGGATTGGGATTTGCATTACCATACCAATTAATATAGAGCATATACACTACGAATTACAATTAACAAGTTTTGACACCAATACAGATAACACATTAAAGGGGGAAAAACATCTTCTAGAGTTTATTTGAGAACAGATCTGCAAATGCTGCTCTAGATATAGGAACGCTGTCATGCTGAAAGCATACTTTTACAAAATTTTCAGATAAAGGTGTTCAGTCAGTAGATCCCTGTTGTTCATTTCATTTTAAACTGTGTTTTCCTGTACATGACTTACTATCTCATTTTATTGGTCTATGTATCACTTTTAAAACTTACATTATTATTACTTACATTAATAGAATGTAGTATTTTTAGCTGTTAGTTTTTCCTTCATGCACAATGTGTGGTGCTTGAAATACAAATGCAGAGCAGGTGGCAGTTTTGCACCCGTAGGTTCCTGTCATTGTCACTGTTATTTCTGCTTAAATTGGATTTTCCAGGCCTTAAATCAATAATCTCACTTGCCTGCTCGAGCAATTGCCATGATTTTACACTTCATCACTAGGTTGTTTATATGACATTTACATTGTGATTTACCAAATTAATGTTTAATGTGGGATTAATGCACCTAATATATGACCAAGCTAAAGTAACAATGGGAATATTTGAAATAAAACACCATATATTTTATCTTTAAATATGGTGATCAGCATCAGGTAACTGAATTTAGGAAGGCATTCAGGAAGCATGGTATACTGCATATTAAACTCTTAAAACTAGTAATGAGTCTTTGCAATAATTAAAATAAATAAAAAATAATAATAATAAAGTGTAACGTTCCTTTATTTGTACAGGTAGTGGCTCAAATTGACAAGCTAACAGCACACATTGATCTGGACACTGAAGAGGAAACAGAGGATGATAAACAGACTTGGAGTACAACCAGCAGTGAAAGAGGACTGGGAATCATTTTCAAAGTTGAGGCTTATTCTGATAGCAATGGCCTAAACCACTTATCACACAACTTTCTCTGTGACTCTGCTACAATAAAGGTACCAGCCCTGTACAGACGAAGTTGTGGAGACTTACCTGCCCTAAATGGACCCACATGGTCAAATGCTTCTTGGCTCTTTGGGTGTAGGGAGAAAATGCATACATGTGACAGTGTTGAGCATCATGCTCTATGCTGCGATGATGATGATTTTGATGAAGAAACTGGCTGCAGGAGATCCTCTAAATTTTCTTCAAGTGACTCTGTATTTTCATCCTCTCCTCTGCAGCCTAGGTTAGAGGCCTCGACACCCAAATCAGTCCACAACTTTCACTTGAGTCCAGGCTTGAAGAAAAAAGTAGTGCGGAGCTGCAGCACTCAAACTGTTTCCGATAAGAGCACACAAACTACACTGCCCCACAGTCCTGCCAGGCAACGAGCTGCATCTGAACATTGCATCTAAAGCCATCTGAAACTTTCTTTACATTCTCATACAAATACTAAATAAACTGCCCCATGTGTGCTTAACACAAGTATTCACACTACATAGCAAATCATAAATAACTGCACATTGAATTGAGGCTAATAAAAATGTACTTTATTTTGCATTTATGATGTTTTTTTTTTTTTTTTTTTTTTACAGTGTAGTATTTAAATTCCTGAACAATACAGGTCTCCTAAAAATCTGCATCATTCCACTCATCAGTTCACACCACACATGAATAAACTAGATAAACTTAGGGCAAGCTTCTAAAGGATAAAGCGATAATAAACAGCACATGTTGTTACACTTTTATAAACCTCCATTTGTACCCTGAGTTGCATATCCCTAATAAAAACAAATAAAAAGCAAAACTGACTATTAAGTCTCAAAATATTCATTCATGTTCAGTAACTGCATTATTTTGAACATGTCTATGATGGACCTGAGCTATCTCAACAAGGCAAGAAAAACAGCCATCGCCATGGGACACCATCCACACTCATTCACACTCTCATTTATACCTAGGGGCAATTTAGAGTAGATAATTCCACTACCAGCATGTTATTGGAAGGTGTGTGGAAACAGGAAACACACTTAGACAGTAACGAAGTAGCACAAGGTTAGGATTAAACAGGATTGCTATGCTGTATCAACACTACTCATGGGCGTGGTGGTAGTTCTGTATTATTGTATTTATACATTGTACTGTGTATATTATTTTTATGTTCTATTTCTTTCCTTTGCTGCTGTAACAAAAAAATGTCCCCACTGTGGGACGAATAAAGGCATATCTTGACAAGCTGCCACCTTTGGGCACTTGAACAAGTCCCTTAACCCTCTGTACTCAAAAGGTGCTGTATCATGGCTGACCCGGCAATCTGACCCCAACTTTTCATAGCTGGGATATGCAAAGAAATAATTTCACCATGTTGTAAAGTACATGTGACAAGTAAAAAACACCACCTACTTCCTGCACCACTATATATATATATATATATATATATATATATGTGTGTGTGTGTGTGTCTGTGTGTGTCTTTGTGTCTTCTGTAAAAATAATACATCCTGCAGTGTTTTTTTCTCACCACAGATTTCTTTAAAATGCGCTGAAAAAGGGGTTTGCTTATCCTCCATGCAGCCAGGTGCCCTTGCCACTTTATCATTTCTAATATGGTCATAATTGGAAAAACAATTTCCTTTATACAAAATCTTTCTTATTGTGTCATTTTCTTTTATTTTTCACTAGTAATGGTTTATCTCAGACCTACATAAGTAATAGAAATCCCATGCAGTGATTTAGATATGAAAACAACAACAAATGTACTGAAACATCCCAGACACCCAAAGACACCCTAAGGTATGCATTGTCTATGATTAAAACATCTGTCAGATAAATAAAGCAAATATATAAACATATGAAAGAATATTAAACAAGTACATCTTGCTTGCAATAAGATAATATATATGTAGTGCACTAAACTGGCTCATATTAACATCAGACCATATAAAACTCCCCATATTGTACATACAATCAAGGATCTGCATTATATACTGTATAAAAGAGGATGTTGTGTAATGTCACCAAAATGCAACAGAACTATATACACTGTATACTTCTTATGGAAGAACAACTAATTCAGACATTTGACCTTGCTGTGACTTTCACATTGTTTGGATCAGTTCCTAAATCTAATAAATGAATCTGCTGGTTACAATAATAATCCCTATAATTTCTACAAACAGTCAACTTTTAAACTATCAAACTGAGGCACTGACACATGATCTGACACCAAGAATGTGACAATATGGGCCATAAATATGGGAGACATTAATTGCTTTTTCTTATTTAATAATTGCCCGTAAGTCTATGCACATTCCAAATGAAGAGACACCACAGTCTTTGCTGCATCTCAAATCTATAATTTGCATCTCAAATAATAGATTTAACCAGAGTATATGCTTTTCTATTTTATTTATTTTATTCTTTTATTTTTTTGATTTTGGCATCTCATATACAGTATGTGCATATTGTGTGTAAAGTATGTAAATATTCATATGCAGAATGTGCACATACAATCAACAGATTTGACCATAGTACATGCTTTTGTGGTATATAATCCTTGTATATTATACAGTATGTACACAGTATGTACAGTATGTACAGTATATACTCATACAGTATGTACCCACGCACTAAACAGATTATGTTTACACAGAATTAACCAGATTTTATGTTTTCTTCAGATCTCAATCTGAAAAAGGTGTAATTAAACTAATGATCTGGCTAATTATTTAAGTAATTAAATAAGTTAGATTCCATTTTACATGAATTCCCTTATGGATAGTCTGGACAGCTTTTGAAAAATGTTTCAAATGGAGCCTCTTTGATAATTAAACCCTAATAAAAACTACATTGAGGGTTCCACAGAGCAAACATTCTGGGCTATCGGTTCAGAAAGAGATGGTTACTGTCTTCTCTCCCTTTAGCAGCAGTGTCAGTATTGTTTCATGTTTTGCATTTGCTTTTGGTTGAAGTGGACGGCCCTGTTTTCAGGGTAAGCAATGTATGGGCTGTGAACATTTCATGGCTGGTAGTGTATTTCCAGGTTTCCCCTTGCTCTGTCAACCCTGCTACATAGAGTGTGGTGTGTGTGCACTGTGGCAAGTGGCACTCACTGAAAAGCACTTCCAACCAAGCAACCATCTGTTACTGTGGATAACAGCATTACTGCATAAACACAGGTCTGCCTGACAAAATATCCTAATGGTGAGTCTTTGTTTGAGAACCTAGCTTCATATTCTATCCAAACCCCTAGCAAGCTACCATGCTATCAATCCACTCCTTACACATCAGAATGAATACACAGCTTTTGAAAGAAACCAAGCTATGCAAAACTGTCTAAGGCAAATCTCGTCCTTTGGATGAGACGTTAAACCGAGGTCCTGACTCTCTGTGGTCATTAAAAAATCCCAAGATGTCTTTCGAAAACGAGTAGGGGTGTGCCCCGGCATCCTGGCCAAACTTGCCCGCTGGCCTACTAATCATCCCCTCATATTAATTGGCTATATCACTTTATCTCCTCTCCACTAATATGCTGGTGTGTGGTGGGCGTTCTGGCGCAATATGGCTGCCGTCGCATCATCCAGGTGGATGCTGCACATTGGTGGTGGTTGAGGAGAATTTCCCCCCATTCATATGTAAAGCGCTTTGAGTGCTGCAGAAAAGCGCTATATAAATGTAACGAATTATTATTATTATTATTATAAATCAAGCACTTAATAGACAGGAAATCCTAGTGTTTGGCCAGCTAATACTCAAGTTTTTAATCTTTCTTCTCTGTAGTTTTCAGACATCTATCTTAAATACAAAATTAATGCTATTATCTATGAATCATCAGTTTTTTATTCAGCCATTTAAACTTTAAAATATCCACATTCACATTCTAGCAATCATGTGCTTGTAGATTTTTATGAAAGCAGTACATTTTGTCTCTCTGCCCTGACACTTCATGGAATGGTGGGACATGCATGCAATATTTGCATCTTATCATTCTTTTAGTCTTAGATTTTCTTGCCAAAAATTACTTTTATTTTTTTACAACCATGGGAAGAATCATACTGAATAAATACTAAAAACAAATACGTAAGTATATAAGTAGGCATGGGTGAAGGATAGATGCATGTAAATGTATGACTTTATTGTAACTGAATTACCTGATGGGTTATGGAACTGATTGTAAACAATGGGTAAAATTTGTCGGACGCTGGGTGGCCATTTAATAACTGAAAATAATTTCCAGCCAGATCATAGCAGTTAAGTCAGATTATGGCACTGTCATCCTGGAATATGCTTGCTTGGTCAGGGAAAAAAAAAAATCAATTGATATGATAACCTTATTATTTATTTTATTGCTGCTTTGTTTTGCATCGGCCTGACCAAATAAAGCAACCAAGATCATAATACTATTTCAAAAGGCTTGCACAGTAGGCACTTTATGGGTGAGTATTGATGATGTTTTTCCATTTAGCCTCAAGAATACGTGCCTTTCCTTTTTGGCCACACAAGAGTTTAGTCCCAAGTTCTCATCACATTGTGTGTCTGGAAATGTTTTTTTCTGCTAGTATAAATAGACATGAGTTATATCAAGCTCCCTGATTACAATCGTTGAAAAAATATATAATTTCAACCAGATTTCTTTTACAAAAGTGACAGCTCAGCAAGATCCTCCAATTTCCTAAATTGCTTTCTGTGCTTGATGCAAGCCATACATTTTAACCTTAACACATTACATATTTACATCAAGAAACATCTCCTTCATGACCATGGACTGTGTCTTTCCCACATAGTTGTATTAAAAAATGAGAAGCTAAACATTGTTTGGATTTGTTTTAAGCTGAAACCTGAAATTACTCAATGATGTTCCAATCATGGACATTTTACTTTATGTTAACCTAACCTGGCCAGGTAGTGTATGTGCATGTATGTCCAAATTAAATAAAAATGACAAATAAAAAAAATGTTTTGTTAACTTCAGATCACGAGGGATTTCTGAACTTCCGCTGTAATATTAGAAAGTCATTATGGGCGGAGACTAGCAGAAATGGAGGTTGGCCCTACAGTACTCTGTACTGTATGTGATTGCATTTGACTTGCTGGCCACGTAAACCACACAGGTGAACCGCATGCAACATTTGAACTTCATCTTTATACTCGAGTTTACAGGTCTACTTGTGTTTTCCAGCTGAATGCAATGATCAGACAGTTTCTGCGCCCGCTGCTTTCGGTTCGTCCGCTTCGCTGCATGGTGGATGAACGCTGCGACGTGCGCGTGCAGGGTCTACAGCCTGGGGTTCGAGTCACCCTGCACGCGCTGCTTCGCTCAGAGGACGGAGACTTTTGGGAAGCTTTTGGTCACTATGTAAGCGATGAGACAGGACATATCAAAGGTGCATGTAAATCATTGTAACAAAGGCTTATGTTCATATAATCGCAGAGCAGGTATGCACTAATACACAATGCGCTCTGTTTCAGTATCTAAAGATCCCAGTCTTGGTGGATCATATGAAGGAGTTGAACCCATGGGTCTCCTGTGGAGTATGAAACCTATTCCTGGAAGCAGGACAGGCCTCAGGTTATACATACCCCAGACAGTAAAATGACATTGATCCAAAGTTAAATGCATATCACTTTAAACAACGTTGATTCCTGACATTGGTTAAACATTGTAAGAAGCCTCAGGGTTAGGCTAGGTCTGATATTCATTGTGTTGAAAAGCCTAGCATGGAAAACAAAATCAGATTTGCATGTGAATTTAAAAGCAACATGAATTTCTAGTTTTAGATTTATAGTTTAATTTACGCAGCATTAACATTGAGTAATCCATCTTGCCCACAGCAACCTATTATAGACCAGCAATAGGTCTTTAAAGAACATCTTTGATTAACTTCATCAGGCAGATGCCCTTATCCAGAGGGACTTACATTCATCTTATTTATACAGCTGAGCAGCTGAGAGGTAGTGGCCCTACTCAGGGGCCCAGCAGAGACAGATTGGCAGTGCTGGGATTTGAATTCATAACCTTCATGTAGTCCTACATCCTAACCCTCAAGCTAACGTTGTCTTGAACAGTGTTAAGGTCCATGAACAGTTATCCATTACAGAGATAATGTGAAATGCAGTGCAGCTTACAAGGACTATAAAACAGGTAAATACATAAGGCATTTTTCTCCTCAGACATTTCTTTATTAAAAACAAACTAAAGGAAAATGAAAAATGACTGCTGGAATATCCAAAAAACTTAAACGAAAGGATCAAATCCACAGATCTACTGGGTTTGAACATGTTCACGACCTGGCAAATCTATTAATAATACCTGTTGGAAAGGAATCATCAATACAGTCATTATCAAATGTCAAAAAATGTGTAAAATGCTCTTAGATAGTACTCCATCTTGCCTGGATAAAGTTAAACTTTGGACAGCAGACACCATTGGAGAAAAATAAATTATATATATATATATATATATATATAAGTGTGTGTGTGTGTGTGTGTGTGTGTGTGTGTGTGTATATATATTTTATGCTTTTGAAAGATTGAGGAAGAAGGATGTCCAGACACCAACTAATGTACACATATCTGTGTACAAAGACCATCTTACACAGGCCTTCCAGGAGAAACCTCATGTGGCATCAGTTGTGGCACAGCAGTGGTACATGGCCCCTGGAGTGCAGAGAGTTGATGTTACACAGAAAGGATTAATGGGGACTCTTTTTATCCCACCAGGTACAACCCTTATGAAATATGGAGATTGCATTGGTAAATTGATCTTGACATATTTCAATACCTGGTATTATCAACTAGATTTAGAAATGTATTGTACTCTAGGTCCTGGTCCTTTTCCTGCTGTGCTGGACCTCTGGGGTGGAGGAGGAGGTCTAGTGGAATATCGCTCTTCTCTACTAGCATCCAGAGGCTACATCTCATTATCTTTAGAATATTGTGCCCCATTGGATAACAGTGAAAAGCCACGGCATTTGGGGATAGACTATTTTGAGGTATTTGAATATTATATTACAACATGTGAATAGTGTAATTTTGCATTTATATGAATTATAACAAGACTAAGAAAATATTCAAAAGAAGATACACTGCACTGTTACAACTTGGCATTCCTCTCTCCCATCTCTTAGACTGCCATCACTATGCTGAGAGAGCATCCCCAGGTGTGCCCTGAAAGAGTTGCCATTTTGGGTTTGTCATATGGTGCCTTTTTGACCATGTACATGACAGCATATTCTTCAGTGATAAAGGTATATAAGGCTAAAATATTTAATGTTTGTTTTTATTACAACAGTACCATTGATTTAAAAGCAGTTGCTTTTAGAGAATCATGGCATATCATATATGAGCATATGTGATTAGACCTTTTGTGAAGCATTATTAATGTACTACATATTACTGTAGACATGTTTTGGCTTTTCTATTATTTTGAGATTATTTTGGTGTTTTATTGCAGCATGTTTTTACTTTTCATACACACTTCTCACTTACTTTTTTCAGCCCAGATGTATAGTCTGTATTAGTGGAAGTCATTTTTTACCTATCCGTGGACCCCTGGTTGATTTTCGAGGAATGATCTCAATGTGAGTTATAGATTATATACATTCCATTTATGATTAATGTTTCATATTTTTTAACTTATAAACAGAGATTTGGTTTCATTATTTACACTTGCCATATGTTTGCAATGGCTGTATCTAACTGGATTTGATGATAATTTATTTTGTATGTGAGTATAAGCCTTGTTAAGTTAATTCTATATTCTGTCTTCCTAAAGATTGCATAGTTTTGGAAGAACAGCTAAATTCATTCATTTAATCAATCTTTCTGATTGATTAAAGAGATAGCACACCTGATGTATGTAAAGCTTTGCTCCACTGGTATTCTGATATAGTAAATTAAAGCAGAAATAAATGTCTCTGATAGATAGCTGCTTTTATGGGTTTCTTTTTTGTTGTATTTTGTCTGCTATTCGACAATTTAAATCAAAACAATATATTTTATTCTTAAGCATGACCAAGAAATCCTACTACGATAAGTACCAGAGACAAATTTGGCGAGATTCTCTACTACCAATACCAGATGACCTTTCGAAAAAAATTGAAGTAAGAGTTCAAAAAGCATATTTTTCATGATTAGAATTTTTGCTGATTGTTTGAAAAACTGTTTGTTCTCACCAGTTGAATCGTATCCAATGTCCTATTTTATTAATTGTTGGGGAGGATGATAAAAATTGTCCAGCATCAGAGTCAGCAGATGATGTGAGTAGTTTAATGAATATTTTGCTGATCATGATGTTGTCTTTAAGGCATTTTAAATCTATGTAAGAATGCCAGTTCCAAATCTGTCCCACATATATATAACATTTATGGTCAGTGTCCACCCCAATTTGTTCACTTTCTACTATTTCCCTCTTACAGATGAAGCTGATGATGGAGCAAGATGGTAATAGTCAGCTGCTGACCGTTTTATCCTACCCTGGAGCCGGCCACCTAATCGAGCCTCCTTATACTCCACATTGCCAAGCCAGCAACTTCATGTTAGCAGGAACAAGGACGAAAGGTTATGTATTGGCTGAATTTTAAGGTTCATTTAAAAAAGAACTGAAATTTTGCTGTTCAGTTTATAGAGTGCACTCTTAGTGCTGGTCCTAAGCCCGGATAAATGGGAAGGGTTGCGTTTGGAAGGGCATCCGGCTAAAAAATGTGCCAAATCGAACATGCGGATCATGAATACGGATGGTCTGCTGTGGCGACCCCTAATTGGAGAAGCCTAAAGGAAGTTTAGTTTATAGCAGCATGAATAAGAAAAAATGATTGCTCATACTTGATTAAGTTCTACCTCATCATCTTTGATAATTATATTTATGGCATTTGGCAGACATCCTTATCCAGAATGACTTACAACTTGCTCAAGGGCCCGGCAGTGACAGCAAGGTGGTGGTGGGATTTAAACTTGTGACCTTTCAGTCCAAAGTCTAATGCCTTAACCACTGATCTACCACCTACCACCTAATTAAGTGTATGTGCCCAGGAGTTTAACTTCTCAGAGGCTTTTAAGCAGGTTTACCAACACTAAGCTGATCACAGCACATAAATGTAGTCAGTATTTACTGCACATGAATGTCCATAAGCAATAATTGAAACTTTATTGTTGTGAAGTGTAGAACAGATTGCATTTTGATGGCTATAATGGATTACATTGCAGAGATGGTGCTGTGGGGAGGACAGACGGAAACTCACAGTCGAGCTCAGGAAGATGCCTGGCACAAAATCCTGGCCTTTTTAAAGCAACAGCTCTACAGCAACACACACGATTAAAGCCACATTTATTTACAGCATGAAGCTCAGCGAACATAGAAAGCAAGAATCTTTTTTTTTTAGAATTCTTATTAATTATCTTGTGACTTATACTGACTATTAAAGAACAATCATCAGATTATAAATCTGTGGTTCAGATTTCTATTAGAAATATAAGACAACATGTGAATTATAACATGTGAGATATGGACCACTATGGCTGTATCCGTCCCTTAGACTAGTGACCACTACTACCATGGGACCATGACCTCATGTTGGTAGAATATATATGGTCCATGTGACATCAAGTTTGTCTCCTGGCTTTTCTCATCAACTCAAGTCACTGACATATTGATGGCTGTGCAATCATAGAACTATGATTAGGTTTTTAACATTCCATTTCACCTCCTTTGATCCAGACTGATAAAACAGTTTCCTTAGGGATCTAGTGGTACTAACAAGTCAAAGATAAAGGAATTTATCAACTTGAATAAAATCTCAGGAGGATTGAACATTTCAAATGTTTATTTTCTACAGGTGAACTCTTTTTAAATGTCATATAATAAAGAGTTTGTATCCGGGATTGTGTGTACAGATTATTCCAAAGAAACCATAAATGTACAATTAATGAATGATGTACCGTAATTTCGGACTATTAAACGCACCCAAATACAAGACGCACCCACCTACACAGGTTTTAATGTGTCTGTTACACGGCTTGTATCTAAACAGTAGCCTACCAAGAAAGTCATTGTTCACTGTCTTCCTCCTTCCTTTCACAACACTTTCTCTACAGAGTTTATCTTTTGGCATCGTCGTGCGTTTAAAAATCACCATCAGTGAAGCTTTTCTCCCGATGCCGTGCAGCTCAGAACACAGTGTGTTTTTCATGCCCGGTTGTTTTCAGCATGATGAATGATTCACATTTCCTGTAGACAGTCCGAGTAAATGGCAGGTCAAACGTCAGAGGCACCTCATCCATATTTATGATGTGCTGCGGCCCGATTCAGTGGGAGCACATCTGATTTAATATAAAGAATTTCATTGGTTCATTTGAACCCGTTCGGCAATTTCATTGGTCTAATGTTATGGCGTTTAGTTTTTTAGCTTGAAGTTTGTGAAACCGGGAAAAACCCAGGAAAAATCCATAAATAAGCCCCTTCAGTGTTTAAGACGTGGGGTTCAAAGCGTGGGAAAAAAGTCTTATAATCTGGAAAATATGGTACTTGAAATCCTTCTCTCTGGATTCCCTGGTATATTTATCAGACCTTGTTAAAATAAAAAATACAAATACAATTTAGAAGTAATCAAACCCGTGTAAGGTCTTACACATACTGTATATATTCTACAAGTAATTCAACTGTTGTTGTTTTAACTAAAACTACAAACTGCAATAAAAATATGTATCGGTTTTTATTGTTTTTTATTTCTTCTCTATAACATCTGAAGGATTCGACCATTTCTGTCCATACAGACTGCACAGGTGCTTGTTCAGTCTCTTGCCATTTCAAGGCTCGACTACTGCAACTCTCTGCTGGCAGGTCCTTCTCTGAACGCTATTCGTCTACTGCAAATGATCCAAAACGCAGCTGCACGACTTGTGTTCAATCAGCCGCAATTGTAAATGTAAATGTAAATATCATTATATATCATTATATATATCACAGTTTTTCATTCACATTTTAAAAAAGCTAATTGTGGTTTTATAAGCAAAGGACATAAAGACAAATTCACAATGAAAGCAAGTCAACATGAATGTAAAAATTTTAAATAAAAAAATGTTATGTGTAAAAGCAGGACGCACGCCAATGGCTCAGCGGCTGTATTTAACTGCTTTTACCATTTTCTTTTGAAACTGCAGAGCATTTTAGAGTCAGGATTAGGTGACTGATAAGTGATGGCTCTTTTCCCACTCTGCAGTGAACCTGCAGAAAGGTTCAGCCTTATCACTTCTAGATGTGATCCATCTTGCAGGGTAGTTTTAAAGCCTGAATTGTCAAATCAACTGATCGTGGTTTCATTTAATCCTTCTGTTTGAAAGGGCAAGTCATAGGTTTTTTGAATTTCAGCTAACATTGTCATGGTAATTTGTGTATATGTACCGTTACACTGCTAATATATATATATATATATATATATACTGTACTGTTATACAAGCTGCACATTGACTACTGTAAAGTACACCCAAGTTTCATTTAGTATATATTCTCAAGGGACAATACTATAGAAATGAAACTTGGGTGTACTTTACAGTAGTCAATGTGCAGCTTGTATAACAGTACAGATTTACTGTCCTGTAAAAATAACTTAAAATACAGACATTTTTGTCAAAATAACTGGCAAGAAATGTTACCACTCCCGAAGTGAACATGTCAAAACGGTGTCTAAAATGAGCACCATTATTTTGTGTGATTACCACTGTTATTTAGCGCTGCATTAATCCTCCAGTGCATGGAAGTCACCAGGGATGCACAGGTTGCTGCTGGGGTCTATGTGTTTGTGTGTTAGACACATGGCACTTCTCCACTTTTATGTTGAGAATGCCCCACAAGTGCTCGGTAAGGTTCAGGTCTGGAGACTTCAGCTTCTGCACCTGAACAAGGACTCAACTTCTTTGATCGAACCTTGCGAAGGCCTGTTCGGAGTGAACCCTGTTTGGAAAACCTCTATATGACCTTGGCCACTGTACTGTAACTCGGTTTCAGGGTGTTAAGGGTCTTCTTGGTGAAGAGCAACAATTCAAATTCTCAAATCCTCAGAGAGTTCTTTGCCAAGAGGTGCCATGTTGAACGTCCAGTGGTAGGTATGAGAGAATTGTACTCAAAGCACCCAAATGTAACTGCTCTTATACAAGATACACACATTTTTATGGTCATGTTAAGTAGACAAAAACATTAACGTCTTATTCTTTCGGCTTCTCCCATTAGGGGTCGCCACAGCGGATCATCAATCTCCATGCCCCTGTCCTCTACATCTGCCTCTTTCAAACCAATTACCTGCATGTCTTCCCTCACCATATGCATATGCTCCATATGCTCCTTGGTCTTCCTCTATTCCTCCTTCCTGTTAGCTCCAGCCTCAGCATTCTCCCACCGATATACCCCATGTCCCTCCATTTTTGGAGTGCGCTGTATTATGTCTTGCTAATTATGTCATTGTTAAAATCTGTGTTTGGTAATTATTATTATATTTATTAGTATATTTACTTTGAGGGATTAAACGTGTTCAACAAAATGTATGTATTAATTCAGAGTATGACTAGTAACTTCTTGTTGTTGTTTTTTTCCCCAAGCATTTGGCTGTTTTTGTCGATGTAAATGAGCTACTGTTCAGCTTCCATAAAGTTAAGATCTTTTATCCAGCAATGCAGACTAATGTCTATCAGATAGCCTAATGTTTTACAGACGTGGTTACTAAGCTGTCTACCCTGGCTAATGATACGTTTTAGATGTGACCAACAGGAGTGCATGGTTTGCGGCTTAAGCATTTTTTTGCTTTCTTAATCACACTAACATTAGCTGTTATTTCAAATGACATGTTTCTCTTTTGAGTCCGGTTGCTCTCAAGGTTTCTTCCTCATTTCATCTCGGGAAGTTTTCTTTGCCACACTCGCTACTGGGATAACCTTATAGGCTCTGTAAAGATGCTTTACAGAGCCGTCTATTGTTAAAAGCGCTATATAAATAAAACTGTATAGAATTCAATTGAATATACTATACTTTCTTTCGGCTTCTCCCATTAGGGGGTCACCAAAGGGGATCATCCGCATGTTTGATTTGGCACATTTTTACGCTGGATGCCCTTCCTAACACAACCCTCCCCATTTCAATTGAATATACTGGAGATTATTAGAAAATGTCTTTGGTACTTCTTCAGGTATTTCAGTTTTTTATCTACTATGGCAGAAAGAATAAATGGTTCTGAACAAACATATCTGGCTACTAGATTACTAGAAACTACTAGAAAAACAAATGTGGAGCTACTAGAGCGGGACATTATCCATGGTTTAAATGTTTAACTCTGGTTGAAGTAAAATTATGCGCACTGTTTAAAGGAGATGTCCTCATACTTTCTGAAGTTTATTCATTAACAAGAGAAGCCTGAACCCTGTGCACAGGCTATAAGTACGTCCTGTACTTCTTTGGATGAATTTAATAACTCGTATTATAATTGTTTGCATGCTGTTGTTGTTCAACCGCAGGAAATGGCCGGGTCACTTCTGCTACTTTCAGTTCGCCCGATCCGCTGCATGGTGGATGAACGCTTCGAGGTGCGCGTGCAGGATCTACAGCCTGGGGTTCGGGTCACATTGCAAGCGCTGCTGCAGTCAGAGGACGGAGACTTCTGGGAAGCTTTTGGTCACTATGTCAGCGATGAGACAGGACATGTCACAGGTGCATGTAAATCATGCACATGTGTTTGCTTGATGAGTATTCACACCTTATATGCAGCAAGTAATCGTTATTACACACTGCTCTGTTTCAGTATCTAAAGATCCCAGTCTTGGTGGATCATATGAAGGAGTTGAACCCATGGGTCTGCTGTGGAGTATGAAACCTATTCCTGAAAGCAGGACAGGCCTCAGGTTAAACCACAGCAGCCTTCATGGATCTTTGTGTATTTCTAAACAATGAATAACTCACTCATTTAGTTGTCTTTTTAGATTTCGCAAGACGGATGTCTACACACCGATGGATGTCCATATATCTGTATATAAAGACCACTTAACTGAGGGATTCAGAGAGAAACCTCCCATAGCATTAGTTGTGACACAGAGGTGGTACACTGCCCCGGGGATCCAGAGGGTTAATGTTACGGACAAAAGGTTAAATGCGGCTCTTTACATCCCACCAGGTATCACGGACAGAGGGTTTGATAAAGAGTCTTAATGTTTCAACTTCATTATTGTGTTAGTGGTTTTTGCATGTGATAAGTAACATACACTACAGAAAGAAGCAGTGTGTCCTTCATAACATTTATTCTTCTCTAGGCCCTGGACCTTTCCCTGCTGTGCTGGACCTCTGGGGTGGAGGTGGAGGCCTAGTGGAGTATCGCTCTGCTCTGCTGGCATCCCGAGGCTATGTCGCTTTAGCACTTGAGTATATTGGACGAGTAGACACAGATGGAAATTCGTACAAAGTGGACAAGAACTACTTTGAGGTATTTGCCTCTGAAGTTATGATCTTGGCATAGTGCAGTTAAACTAGAAAGATCTAATTCTTAATTTGAAAATTGCAGAACAAATACAAATAAATAAATAACTCTTATAATCTCTTAGGCAGCATTCACTGTGTTGAAGGAGCATCCACAGGTTTCTCCAGAAAGAATTGCAATTCTGGGTTTGTCTTTTGGTGTCTCTGTCACTCTGGGCATGACAGTATACTCCTCAGTGATAAAGGTAGACCAGGTCAAACATTGATAACATTTGTGATTCTACTAAGACTAACTTTAAACATGATGAAATGCTAAGCCATCCACTCTGAGTCATCTAAATTGTCGTTTCAGCCCAAGTGTGTAGTGTGTGTTAGTGGAAGCCACATCATGCCTGTCAATGGATCGCTGGGTGAAGTCGTAGCCGAGATCAAAAAGTAAGCAAAAGATAATGAGTGTTTAATGGAGGCTTGGGGATTCAAGCCTCTAAACAATAGAAAAAGTGGCTGTTTTATTGCTTACACTTACAATGGGAATGTGCTTAGTTACGTGATGGTGAGGAGCTGCACTATGCTTTTATATCTACAGTACACAGCAGTCAAACTGAGGCTTTTAAATTAACTGATTCGGATTGCTTGCATGGACACAAAAAGGACACGTGTTAATATAACTATAACATTTTTTTAATATTGTCATTTTACTTTTACTGCATAGCTTTTCCTTAGTGTATGATTTTATCGGGCTATTGTAATTAAAACATACAGTAGGCATTTTCTTGCATATACATAGTCTTGTTGACAGTGTAAAAAGACTGAACATAGAGTTTTGCATGTAATTTGGGAGACAATGTTAGAAAACTGGATATCATTCTATAGGCATACTGTAGAATAATTTATTTATTAAAAAAGTTACAAGAAACTAGATAGTTTTTTTTTACTAGATAGTCAGGCTTCTTTACTACTATTACATAGGTTGAAGCAATGGTAACTTCCAGATATTAATTTCTAAAGGTTCCTCTCTACTTCTGCTAACGGACTTATTGACCACAATCTCACAGTTGAAAAACTGCATAGCACAGTCAGAGCAAATTGGATTTACTTAATTTTTATGGAACAAGTGTCATTTGTGTAGATTCCAAAAAGCATGATTTTGGTTTCATGTTTGGAAATGTCTGATACAAAGTGATTTTGGGATTAAACTTTTTGCAACCACTGCAGGAATTCCTTTTCAGAAAATTCCCCATATTGGGTTAAGATTAGGAGTCCATATACCTTTGGACACATAGTGTATGCCTGATTTTAACCCCATTATGTGAAACTTAAAAAAAAAATCTGTAAGAATGTACATGCATGAGTCCTGACCTTGATAAATTAGGGTGCTGACATTAATACTCAACCTTACTAACGCTCTTGCTCCTGAATAAACAAAAATTCCCAAGCAACATTCCAAAATCCAACATTCTAAAATCCTTCCCTGACGAGTGGAAGTTTTTGAACTCTATATTATTGTCATGCCTTTGAAAAATGATGTTTAATAACCACATACCTTTGGCCAAATTGTTTAGCATTATTGACCTTAATCCCATAATAAGTGACAAAACAATGATTAAATGTTTGGAGGTACACTGCATGGTGAAATTGGGTCATTGCCTCGGTAGACATGCATTTCAAGCCACACCCATACACTCGTCAAAGTGAAAAAGCTTGTAACAATCTCGGCTTGACAGTTGTACAGATACTGAATATTGAAATATATGATATGCTTAGTATTACATGTCCAGCACATGCACAAACACAATTTCCTTTTTTTTTGTAATTGTTTCCTGCAAATCCACCTGCTGTAGACAGAACTGGCAGAATACATGACGAAGTAGTTCCTTTATGAAAGCAGGAGGGTTACCTAATTAAATAGCCATTCAGCATACAAAGCACACATGTATGCTTACTTTTTGTTTTTTCCATATTGACAAATTATTCCTGTTTGTATTTTATTTTAAGAAATATCAAAAAGATCCGCTTTGATGAAAAACAAAGAACAATATGGCGAGATCTCCTGCTTCCAGTACCAGATGATCCTTCAAAGAAAGTTGAAGTAAAGATCTATCAGAGAAGCCTGACAAATTAATTTGATCATTATTACATGCATTTTTGTCTGTTTTGCATATGTATATGCTTATTCTTTTCATTGTGATTTTGTATAATTGTGTATGAATGTTGGGCAGATGGGTCGTATCAAGTGCCCCATTTTATTGATCGTTGGGGAGGATGATCAGAATTGGCCAGCGTCAGAGTCTGCAGAAGATGTGAGTAGTGGCACTAGAATTAATATTTTGTTGATTAAAATGTTTTAAGATATTATGAAATTATAATAATTTATAAACTTAAATTGAAAGCAGACGTCTCATCTTTAGATGAAGCTGATGATGGAACATGCCGGCAATAGTCATCTGTTGACTGTTCTGTCTTATCCTGGAGCTGGCCACCTCATCGAACCTCCTTACAGTCCACATTGTCGAGCCAGCAACTTCATGTTGACCGAACATGAGGTAAGAACTAAAGGTAAGCCATTGAAGTGTGTACTAAAATGTAAGACATTTTCAGAGGCCAAATTAAAATACGTTAATATTTTCTCAACTGTAAATAATAGCTAATTCCACTAAAAAGATTTTATGGACAAGCTGCTGGTTTTATGACAAAAACTTCACATTGCATATTATATGTTACAGTGGGTGTGCTGTGGGGTGGACAAACGGAGCCTCACAGTCGAGCTCAGGAGGACTCTTGGCACAAAACCCTGGCATTTCTGGAGCAGCATCTCTACAGCATTAATGATTAACACCAAATATCAATTGCATTGTCAAAATGCAGTTTATTGGAGAAAAGGAAACACAAAAGAAGTTCAGATTTGGTATCACACATTTTATATGCATTATTAACTATTGTGTTTTGTATTATTGATAAACTAATCATACATATATAATAATTAAATCTCCTTCAGCAGTAAATGTGTAGCAGCATGCGGCAAACTCAAATTCACTTTCACCAGTGGAAACAAAGTACCCAAATATATAACCAAAAAAATAAATATATACAGTAATTTTAGTAGTTTTAAAAAACAAGATTTTTTTTTTTAACAGATTTTCAAAAGACTTCATGCTATACCTGGTCAAATGATATATTGTATATTTTAATATACAGATTTGATATCACACATTTTATCTGCAGCAATATCTATTGTGTCTTGTATTATTGATAACCCAGTTATAAATATATAGGAATTAAATCTGTATTATGATCTTTAAATAGCATTTTCACAGGTTTAGAAAATGGTTAAACAACTTTTTAGAAGATTTTGAATATCACTAGGCTTAGGAAATTGTACAAATGCTCTGGGCATTGACTGCAACTACTGAACTTATACCAATTAACAACTTTCATGTCTGTACCTGACCATCAGTATGGGTGGAAACCGTCCACCTTACAGAATGTACAGGTGAGACTGTCCATAACATAAGCATGCCAACATTATTGCAGAAGTCATTTTTAAAAAAGCACTTTGAGCACTAATAAAGGTATTATGGAAATGTTGTATCCTATACATATATAATTCTGTTGTATTCTAATTATATTCCCTATATGCCTAAGCAGTCTAGAATCTAGATTAGAGCCATTATTAAATGACACAAGCACTGAATGTCAGTCAGGCTGTGCTGCTTTTATGTGTTGTACTGAATAAAATATACAAGACTGACAAGACCTTTGTGTGACATTTTTAAAAACTGGTATACTATTTAATTTTAGCACCTGGATCAGTTCCACTTTAATATTATTATATTAAATGAAAACTTTTTTTTATGGCATGAAATATATGGCACAGTCACTACCACAATACTCCAGAACTGGTAAAATTCGAAACACACATACATAATAAACTAGTCATGGTCACAGAAACAAGGCTTAGACAGGATAATGCTGATTTCAGAATCAGAAAAAAACAGGCTCATAAATCCAAGGTATTTTTAGATCAATACAACTAAAATCTACTACATTATTTTGCCCATCCACAAACTATTATCTGTAGACTACATTTCAGTGACATGACAAATTTGTTAATCAAAACCACATGAACTGAAACTAAAATTGTGACTAGAAATATATTTACAGTCCATAGCTTTCTTTTTGTTGTTTAGAACTAAATGATTAGCTTTCGGATGACAGTTGCTGGTTTGAAAAATGTCTATAGATAGTTTTGTTAACTTTTATAAAATGTCTACATTGAACTATACATGTAAGTTACAACAAAAGCAAACAAAAATCTTAGACTTTACCGTATTTAAAGAAGAAATTGTGCCCAAGGTTTTATATATTATACTTCTCATATTACAAACCACACATACACACATAAAAAAAAAAGGGGGGGGGGGGTTGTCTAGTTGATTTACATGATATGATCTCAATGCAATAATTATAAACCTTCATTGCAAGTTGCTTTGATGAAAAAATGTACAAAAGATTTTTGTACTGTAAGGATTTATTCCTTATAAGTAACACATTTCAGAAACCAAATGCACGGATTTAATACATGTTACATCATATGTCAAAATATTAAAATTAAAAAATTGATGTAAGTTGTACCTTAATCACAAACGTAATAATCATTTATACCATACTTATGCACTGTGTACAGGGGAAAACCAGTAGACGCTGAATGACTTGAATGGATGTTACGTTTCTGCATGGATCTGATCTATTTAATTTGTAAGTGCCATTGTATATAGATGTATATAGATCTCCGCTCTCTAACCTATTTTGTTTGACACAATTTTTATTTTTATGATAGGTCTGAGGCATTTGCATTTGCTTAAATTGATAGTTTATTAGTCTAACAAATCTCACTGGTTCTACACTGGAAGGAAGACAGGCAAAAGTTCACCAAGCAGAGCTACATTATTTACTTTCATTTTCACCCTGGTGCATCACATCACCAGGAAAGTTATGGGTGTTAAATCTTGAACTGGATGCAAAATTATGTGGTATAGTGAGCAAAAATGTATTATGTTTTATGTCTGTCCAGGTTTGTGAGGTAACATGTAAAGTCACATCCATGCAGTGGCAGGCCATGCATTTGGTACCTGGGCCTTCATTGACGACTTACACCATTTAATCTACCTCTTAATACCACCACGATCACGTCGATTATAGAAACCATCAATACTACAAATTAATGCAATATAACCAACACGTGGCATTACAGGGAGAGGCATTTCTCATATAGAGGGTGAATATCATTTTACTAAAGCAAGCTCTATTATTAGACGGATGTAGAACGTGTAGGATGTTTTGGGAAAAAAAAGTAAGAGAGGATCGATTGAGATGGTTTGGACATGAGCAGAGGAGGGACATTGGGTTTATCGGTAGGAGAATGCTAAAGATAGAGCCACCAGGAAGAAGGAAAAGAGGAAGACCAAGAGGGAGGTTTATGGATGTGTTGGGGAAAGACTTGCAGGTAGTTGGTTTGAAAGAGGCAGATGTAGAGGACAGAGTAGTATGAAGCTGACTGATCCGCTGTGGCGAACCCTTAATGGGAGAAGCTGAAAGAAGAAAAAGAAGCCCCAAACCTCTACACTACAATGGAAGCTGTGCCACCCACATCATCTGAAGCAGTTCAGAATCAATATTTGTCTAATAACATGACAAAAACATTGAAATTGTAAATAAAATACAACCTACTCACCAGAGATGCAGTCTCATAATTTGCACCGCTTCTCAGAGGTTGCAATCCAGTGGTACCGCTCGTAGGCACTGGTCTGGAAGTGGTGAACAAACCCTTTACTGGGCCGAGACAAGCTAGCTAGCATCGGGTTTGGCCAACCTCTTTTCACAATGTCTAGCTTTTCTTGAAAACGGATTTTTGAGAGTGTCCGAGACCAAATAAATGTGTCTTCCTCCATCAGCCATTGTGGGCATTAAAAAAGTGTAACTCAAATGTATTCATGTGTGCAGAGCACTACAGATGTGTTTTGCCTTGTGAGATGAATTTGAAATTTGATTGGTTAAAGAAACAGAGCTATTTCTTATAAAGATTAAGGTAAAAAGGCCAGCGGTACAGACTTTAAAGGCCTTGGGCAGATTAGATTAACAAGGCAGCACATAGAGCCTGAAATCTGATTGGACAAAAAATCAAATATCCACATACACGTACTGAATGCAGTGCAGCCAAAAGAAATGCTATGAAATGAAGTGAATAAACTGTTTTAAAATAAATGTATACAAGTTTATAGAACAAATATAAAAATTTATTTTGTAAATGTATGTCAGTGCTTCTGATAGTGTTTTTAGGGCAGCAGAGAAGGCTTTATATATATATATATA
>MU551526.1:9080365-9096192 GCA_024362625.1 Silurus asotus
ATCTATCTATCTATCTATCTATCTATCTATCTATCTATCTATCTATCTATCACACACAAAATTAAGCTCAGTGATGAATGCAACATGTAATTATAATGTAAAATGCTTGTTTCCCATCATTGCTTTTTTCTGTTTACGTTAACGTACTTGTTGCTGGTGAGCAACAGCGCCCCCATCCGCCCACAGGTCTGTAAGTGTACGGTACCTACAACTACAATCGCTTGGACTACACTCGTTTGGACTACAAATCCCACAAGCAGCGTGACGTTCCCTCTCTGTCATCACGCATACATGAAAACAAGGATGATTTTGCTAGAATGCACAACTTCATTACTGTAACTAGATCAGTCTACAATAAAAAGGAATTTAAAAGCAAATATCCTTTTTAACATTTTAGTTTTTTTTTTTAAACTTACTGTCACGTTTTATTATTGAGAACTAAAATCTTGTCAAGAGAATATTGATATAATTCCTGTTTGTGTTGTTGATATATTTCTCAGTGATCGCCTTCGGCACCGGAAGTATGGCCGTTTCCGAGTGGCGTTTATCGCTGAAGTTACTGGACCAGCCTTCTCTTCCCAAGTCACTGCTTCAGTTTCCAGAGGCAGAGCCCGGTGATGTTCCTCCTGGTCAGTACCGCGTTGCGACTCTTAAACAGCTCGTTTCAGTGCAGTTACCGGACGCGATTCCAGATCCTGATCTTATAGGTGGGTTAATCACGGCTATACTTCTCAGTTCCTTTTCTGAGCCCCAGGAACACAACGCACCTCTGTCATATGTTCATTGCAGAGCTGGTTTACTGTGGCAGGAAGCTGAGGGATGAACTCACTTTAGACTCTTACGGCATCCAATCAGGATCAACAGTCCACATCCTGAGAAAGTCATGGCCAGAACCTGAGATCCAAGCAGGTAGACCTCTGTGGTTACACTGATCTACAGTAATGGGTGTTTTTATTCTAACATCCATCCATCTATCCATCCATCCATCCTTCAGCTAGTACATTTTATCCTGGGAACACTCACAATTCACACTTATTCACATCTTCAAAGCAAATCCTTTGAAAGTACACCTTTTATATTTCGACTTGAGTAAAACTACATATAAATAATATTTATAATAAATATATTTTAATCACTTGTCAGTTCACTGTTTCCTTGTCCTGCACATCAGATCTTTTAAATGTGAGAGTTTCCCGTTGTTGCAGTGAAAATGCAAATGCAGTGAGACTCTGCAGAAACTCTATCCAGAAGATTTGTACAGGTTTTTGTTTGTTATTGTTTTTAAATGTAATCCTTCTTGTATTATTTTAGAGGCAGTGGACAGGGGGGCGGCTGCAAGAGAATTTCGTGTCCTGCTGGCAGCTCTTCACACCAGCACAGCCTACAGAGACTCGGTAAGATCTGTCGTTGCACCAGTCATGCATTCCCTGTGGAAGAAGCGATGTGATTTAGATTAGATTAGATTAGATTAGATTAAACTTTATTGTCATTACACAGGTACAAGTAGAAGGCAACGAAATGCAGTTTGGGTCTAACCAGAGTGCAATAACAGAAATATTGACTATAATCAGTAATTTAAAAAAGTAGTATACAGATGAATATATATGTACTAAAAACATAATATACAGATTAATATATATATATATATATGTACTATGAATATAATTACAGATGAATATGAATATATATGTACTATGAACAATAATATACACATGAATATATATATGTATTGTGAACATGATATACAGATGCCTATTACTATACACAGAGAACGGGTATATATACAATGGTGATAAGTTAATGGTGAGCAGGAATACAAAAAAGAGCAGTGTGCAAATGAGCAAAGGTTTGTGTAACAAAGTGTGAGGTGAGAAATGATCAGTGTCTTGGTGAGCATAAGCATGGAGGAGTCCTTAAGAATGCTGCGAGCTCGACGCAGACAGCAATTCTTTTGGATGTCCTCCATGGCTGGGAGTGAAGTCCGGTAGAAGGATATCCAAGGAGAGCTAATGTTTCTTAAGTGTTGATGTTCCAGGACAGGTCCGGCGAGATGTGGATCCCCAGGAACTTGAAACTGGAGACGTGCTCAACAGCCATCCCATTGATGTGGGTGGTGTCATGTGTGCCTCTTGCCTCCTTCCTGAAGTCCACAATGAACTCCTTTGTCTTGGAGGTGTTAAGGAGCAGGTTATTGTTATTGCACCATGTGGCTAGGTGCTGGATGTCCTCCCTGTAGGCAGTCTCATCATTGTTGGTGATGAGACCGATCATGGTAGTGTCATCTGCAAACTTGATGATGGAGTTAGATCCATTCTCAGGCCTGCAGTCAGAGGTGAAGAGGGAGTAGAGGAAGGGGCTCAGCACACATCCCTGTGGTACACCAGTGTTGAGTGTGATGGTGTTGCAGCAGATGGAGCCAGATCAGACCTGCTGGGGTCTGTTGGTCAGAAAGTCCATGACCAAGTTGCAGGTGGAGGTGTTAATGCCCAGATCTAGTAGTTTAGCTATAAACTTGGATGGAATGATAATATTGAATGCTGAGCTGAAGTCAACAAACAGCATACGTGCATAGGTGTTCTTATTGTCCAAGTGTGTGAGCGCAGAGTGCAGTCAAGAGACAAGTCAAGAGTCAAGAAGCTTTTATTGTCATTTCCACCATATATAGCTGATGCAGTATACAGTGAAATCAAACAACGTTCCTCCTGAACCCAGGTGCTACATAAAACAACATAAAACAACAGTCACAGAACAGAAGAACACAGGGCCAGGAACTAAGATCCTTGCCACATAAAGTGCATGTGTGCAACTAGTGCAAACAGTGCAAAAGACAACACAGGACAGTGCAAGACAACACAGGACAGTGCAAGACATTACACAATACACAAAATATAAAAATAAAAACAACAATAACTCCGCCAGTAAAACCTGTCGTGACAGGATAAGGTGCACA
Organism: Silurus asotus; assembly: GCA_024362625.1. Lineage (NCBI taxonomy): Eukaryota > Metazoa > Chordata > Actinopteri > Siluriformes > Siluridae > Silurus > Silurus asotus. The sequence continues at coordinate 9,083,316 of MU551526.1, forward strand.
GTAGCAGAAAAATGTAACAGGGAAATGTAAACAGAATTGTGCAATTCTATAATAGCAGCAATCAAAAATAAAGTGAATAGTGACCAAAGGATTTGGACAGAATATTGTGCAAAGAGCAAGTCCCGGAAGATCAGCAACAAATGGCATGTAAACATTTTGCGATGATGAAAGGTGAATGGTGCTGAAACCTGGGTGTGCGAGGTGTATGTGTGTTGAGTCCAGTTGTACAGATCAGTCACTTAGTTGTGTGTGTGTGTGTGTGTGTGTGTGTGTGTGTGTGTGTGTGTGTGTGTGTGTGTGTGTGTGTGTGTGAGAGAGAGTTCAGTTCAGATGTTTGTTCAGGAGCCTGACGGCTTGCGGGAAAAAACTGTTGCACAGTCTTGATGTGACGGCCCGAATGCTTCGGAACCGTTTTCCTGATGGTAGGAGGGTGAAGTGTGTGTGTGACAGGCGTGTGAAATCGTCCACAATGCTGTGTGCTTTGGGGATGCAGCGTGTGGTGTAAATGTCCTTGATAGAGGGGTGAGAGACTCCGATGATCTTCTCAGCTGTCCTCACTATCCTCTTTAGGGTCTTGCGATCCGAGACGGTTCCCAAACCAGGCAGTGATGCTCTCGATGGTCCCTCTATAGAACATGGTCAGAATGGGGGGAGGGAGATGAGCTTTCCTGAGCCTTCTCAGGAAGTAGAGATGCTGCTGGGCTTTCTTGGTGATGGAGCTGGTGTTGAGTGACTAGGTGAGGTTGTCCACGGTAGTCGTTCAGGCACGTTGGGTTGGAGTGTTTTGGCACTGGCACAATGGAGGTGCATTTAAAGCAAGTGGAAACAGCTGCTTGGGCAAGAGACACGTTGAAGATGTCAGTAAAGACCCCAGCGAGCTGCTCAGCACATGCCCTGAGTACGCGACCAGGGATGATGTCTGGTCCAGCGGCTTTGTGAGCGCTGATCCAGCTCAGTGCATTGCAGACGTCTGTGGAGGAGAGTTTGATTGGAGAGTGATCAGCCGAGAGTTTGAGCTTTGTGGCTTTGTTTAGTAACAACGGTGGTGTGTGTATTCAGGTTTTTAAGATGCTGAACAACAAGGAGTCTTTGGATCAAATCATTGTGGCGACACCCGGACTGAGTGGTGATCCCGTAGCCCTAGGTACGCTCTCTTTTCATTTATAATTTTAAGATCTAGCGTTGATTAATTATTTTTTTGCTGTGCCGAGTGCACAAAGTGTATTTCTTGATGTTGGAATACAGATTTACAGTCACAGCTTAAAGTTGACATGCTCATTGAAGCACCTGGTTTTAAAATAAGTGTTGTCTTTTAGGTGTGCTTCAAGACAAGGACCTCTTTATGCAATTCTCTGATCCGAACATGCTCGACATGTGAGTAAAACAAGGGCATATTTAAAAAAATACTTTCCGGGTTTCATTGATTTTCTGTATGTAAGCATTTATAAAGGCATGGCTCCATGCCCTGTCCTGCTGGGCTATGATGTTTTTAAAATAATACATGCATTAAATTAAAAGTAGTTTTATTTAACCGTTATTTTGTGCCTCTGCTAGGTTGATTAGCTCTCACCCAACATTGGTTAATGCCATTATTCTGGTGCTACATTCTGTAGCTGGCAGTGTTCCCACCCAGCAGAGTGCTGGCTCCTCTAGAAATGTTTCCTCCAGTTCCTACAGTGATATGCCAGGTAAAACATGCTTTTAAGTTAAGATCATTAATTTATGATTGCCTTTAGTAATCTGCTTCCAGGTTGACAGCTGAATACTGTATCTTTTAAGATTTAGGGTTTGTGATTTTAGGGATTCTCCTGGGGACAAAAATCCTTTTGAATTAAGTTTTGGGGTCCTCTATACACTATAAAACATTGGTGTTACATTTTGAAAAAGTAACTGTGTTCTCAGTGCTGAACTGTATACAAATACTTCTGCTTTGTATTTCGAAAATCATGAACACAATTACGTGTGTCTTGGCTGCTTAATTCTGCCTACTATCAAATACATAACCAAATTTTATCTGCCTAAAAAGTCTAAAAGTCGCATTTATGATGATGATGATCCAGAATCATGATACTTAAAGCTCTACAAAAAATCTCATGTCTCAAATGTCCCATCTGCAGGTGGTTTTCTTTTTGAAGGCATGTCGGATGATGAGGAAGATTTCCAATCGGTAAGTTGTTCATTTGAAGACACATCTAACTAAATATAGGTATAGCCTTTTGTTCTTCTCAGTTGACTTCTCTGACTTGCAACAGGGGACTCGCAGTGGGCCATCCTCAGGTTCTGCAGGTTCTTCAGGTCTGAGACCTGCTACTTTAGGTTACAGAGGAGCAGTAGGGCCCAGGCCAATCACACAGAGTGAACTTGCAACAGCTCTGGCCCTAGCCAGCACCCCAGAAAGCAGCGCCGTAACACCTACCATCGGAAATCAGGTAACTCATTTTGCACAATTGAGATCATTTTGAGTGAATGCAAAAACTAACCGCATTTGCTCCATGTAAAATACAAAATGTCTTATAATCATATCTAAAATGAACATTCATCCAAACATGCAGCAGCTTAACTTACATGCAGAGAGTAATCTTATCTAGACACTTATACAGTTAATGGCGGTTGAGTAAACTGGGGTCGAATAAACCTGAATTATGGGTAAAATAACAACAGGTATTTCATCATTTTTGACACAAACTTCACCTTTACTTCTTATAGTGATTAATATCACGTGATGGTAGCAGGGCCAGGTTTTTAGGTGCTTATATTTGTACTGTTCAATTTGCACATTCTGATATGTATTTCAACATCCTCACTAGGGAGCTTCTTCAGGGGTTTCCCCTATCCCTGCAGGAACTCCAATAACAAATGACCTTTTTAACCAGGCCCTGCAGCAAGCCATACAGGTGTCTAGCATATCATCTCTGCAAGTAAGTACTCACAAATGTTCTCATCATCATATCATTTTCATAAGACGTGTATCCCGATATGTAGTTTATTTAATTTTAATGAGAAAGCTTTAATTATAACGCTTCTAGAAAGCTATAATGCTTCCTGAAAATCTTGAAATTCACCTATGCTTCGGGGTTGCTCTTGCTGATAAACAGTTCTTGTATGTGCACGCTGTAAACGGATGAATGGGGATCTGTGTGTGTTTAGAGTCAGTGGCAATCTCAGCTCCAGCAACTGCGTGATATGGGAATTCAGGATGAGGAGCTGATTCTGCGAGCCCTACAGGCCACTGGAGGAGACATCCAAGCTGCCCTAGAGCTCATATTTGCAGGTGGAGCTTCATGAGATGCTGCATACCTAAAGAATGTATTCTAATATTTGTTCAGTAGACGTATACATAGTTCTTAAATATTTTTAAGTGAAATGCTGTTCAAAAAATTTTTCCCAGCATGCTGATATTTTATTAATTTTATTGTTATTGATTTCTGAATATACAATCAATTCCAGAATTAGAAGTACCCCACAAAGAACTGCTGTTTTGGTAGGAGGGGTGGCACACTGTCAATCACAGAAACATTAGTCAATCATGGGTGTTTAGGGATGGTGGTTTCTGCCTTCTCCTGCAGGCATGAGCTCACAGTGTGTATGAATTTCTAAAGATTGGTGTCATAAGTTTGAGATGAAGCGTGTGTTACCATCTACCATCCCTGATTGGAAGCACAATGGGTAGGGACCATTTTGAAACCTAACCGCACTTCACTTCATCACTTTAACTGTTTTCGTAGAGAACAGAGGTTTGTTTTGTCATGCAAAATATTTTGAGTAACTTTATGTTCTTAGGTTGTGCATTTGTCTGCATCAATTTAGATTTTCAGTTTGATTAAAGTCTGGAGACTGAGATGGTCATTGCAAAACATTGTGGGGTTTTTGTTTATATATTGCTTTCATCTGCTTGTTAAAAGCCGTATCAGTATATACATAACAGAATTTATAATGCTCTCAGTATTTACAAGACCTGCTGGACCAGAATGTTGTAAGATGATCTTAGGAAGGGACTCATTCATGCAATACTTCCAGGGTTTTTTTTTTTTGCTGTGAAAGTGATATTTTGGAAAAGAAAAAAAAAATTACTCTTAGAGTCAATTCTAAAACTGTGATGCAACAGGGAACAGGTTCCTAGGGACCTTTACTTTTATGCATATATATATATATATANTATATATATATATATATAATTATGGTCAGTCTGAATACTGGATTTTGATTGGCTAGAAGGTGTTTGTTGAAAGCACAGGTAGTTCTCACCAGTTTAATTACTGTCTAATTATCTGAATAGTTTTAACCACAACACACAGTCACGATTGCATATAGACAGATTGCATATAGACAGCTATAGTAAACAGTTTCTACTTACATTACTTTAATAGATGGATTATTTTAGCCTTTTAATTATGTAATGAATAATGCAATATTTGGGACACAAGAGGAATTAGATGAACTGGGTAAGATGGCAATAAAGTGAGAAAGATAACAGGAAATGGCACAAGGAGTTAATACCAACAGCTTCATTACTAGTAGTAGTTCTAGATAGGACTAGTAGAAGTAGTACTAGATGCAGATAATTCACTTGAATAACTATTTATTATTGCACTACTTTATCTTTGTGCATGATTTAGCGCATGCAGAATTCAAGATGATGTAACAAAAACTAAATGAACAGTTATTTATATGTATTCAGATTATCATATTATTGACTTTAAATTACCAAAGCTGCTATGTGATAATTCACATCTTATTAATTGAATGCACTTTGCATAAGCAACTAGGTCATGCATTAAAACAATATAATGCATACCAAGCAGTGGACTATCCTGATTCTACCCACACTTTTACTTCATTCTGATGCTTGATGTGAACATTAACTGAAACTCTTGGCCTGTAGCTGCCTGATTTTCTGCATCGGGCTGCTGCCACATGACTAGATAACTGCATAAATCAGCATGTGTTCAGTTGTTCCTGTTGAAATATGTGATATGCTGTGGTGTGTATTATAAAAATAATCATGATAATAATAATATTGAATAACAAAGCTTGACAAGAATGACAGTTTGCAATTATTTGTATTAATCCTGAGTTTTCATTCATTTTGGCACATATATTCTGGAGAGAAAATGATCTTGATATCTTGATGATCATTTTTTTGGGAAGGTGTAGAATATTTTTGAGTGTATTTGTATTGTATTGTATTGTGTCTTGCTTCATATATCATTGTTAAAATTGGCATTTTGTTATTATTGTTGTATTTTGTTGTAAATGTATTTTTTTTAGTTATAGGGAATTAACCTCAAAGTTATAAACAAAATTATGTATTCATCCAGAATATGTACTATGGTGGGTTTGTTTCTTTTCCATTTGTCACATGAATTAAAAAAAAGGAACAAAAAAGTACGTTTTTATACAGTAATTGGAAAGTAATTTTACACATGCGCACACACACACACACACAGAGTGCACATTAAACATATTACAACATCCAGTTGATGTTGCATATGGTACATGTTATTCATTTGTAAATGATACTATATAATACTTCATTATATAGTATCATATCAATAAAAAAGATCAGCAAAGTTCTACATTACTGAGCTTATTGTTCTGCAAAAAAAAAAAAAAGTTTAATATGTTCATGTCACTGCTGTATTGTGACTAACGCCATGATGTCATTCAACCTCTTTTGTACCGAAAAAACATTCATTTGAACTGCTGATGTCGTAAATGTTTTACTAGATCTTAGTGCTGCATTCAACACTATAGACCATGATCTTCTCCTAGATTGCTTACAAAATTACATCAGCATTCAGGGACAGGCATTAAGATGGTTTAAATCCTACCTGTCTGATTGTTACCATTTTGTACACTTAAATGGATAGCTATCCAGGTTAATGCAAGTAAATTATGGGGTGCCACAAGGTTCAGTTCTAGGACTCCTGCTTTTCACAATATACATGCTTCCCTTGGGAAATATAATTAAAAGGTATGAGATTAGCTTTCACTGTTATGCTGATGATACCCAGCTATATATCTCATCGAAAAAAGACGACACAGCTCAATTGGCTCGAATAACTGAGTGTGTCAAAGAATTAAAAGACTGGCTGACTTATAACTTTCTATTATTATATTCTGATAAGACTGAGATTTTGCTCATTGGCCCAAAGAAACAGTACACAGAAGCTCCAGCATTTCAACCTGCATTTAGAAGGATATACTGTAACTACTAGTTCAACAGTAAAAGACCTGGGAGTGCTTCTTTCATCTTGGAAATGTTGCTAAGCTAAGAAACATGTCTATATCTGATGCAGAGAAGCTCGTCCATGTGTTCATGTCCTCCAGACTGTACTATTGTAATGAAATACTAGGTTGTTGTCCTGCATCATTAATGAACAAGCGACAGTTTGTCCAGAATGCAGCAGCCAGAGTTCTCACAAGGTCGAGAAAATGACTCCAATCTTATCATCTCTACACTTGTTAAGTTTTGAATCGACTACAAACTACTGCTACTTACTTACAAAACACTAAATGGTTTAGCTCCCATGTATCTATCCAGTCTTCTAACACTTTACAATCAGTCATGCTTCCTGAGATCTCAAAACACGGGACTTCTAGTAGTTCCTAGAATAGCAAAGTCCACTAAAGGTGGTAGAGCATTCTCACATTTAGCTCCTAAATTCTGAAATAGTCTTCCTGATAGTGTTCGGGGATCAGACACTCTCCCAGTTTATGTGCAGATTAAAAATGTATATTTTTAGTGAGTTCTACACATAACACACATCACATGTCATAACCTTGTGCTCCAGTACATCCGATCAAATGCACATTATCAACTTGTGCTGTTAATATCATGAACAGCAGCTACGCTAATTCCTCTCCACTGCTTCTTTTTCTCTACCCATCCCGAGGCATCCTGAGGTTGCTCCAGCCCCAGTCACGTCCCACCTCATGAAGATTGTGGACCTTTAAAGATCATCCCGAACCATCTAGAGACGTGCCAGTGGCAACTGGATCCCATTTCATGTGGAATTTGGACATTGGACCTCTTTGAGTGTTTAAAGGCTCTGGCATGGAGAAGCTGGTGTTGGATCTGTGATGATCGCAAATGTTGAGCTATTTGATGAGTTGCTCAGTAGCTCCTGGTTCTTTAACCACAAATGACTGTATAAGACTGTAGAAAGGACATTACTCATAATCTTACATTCCAGTCCTCATGTTAATTCTCACTCTCCAGTGTTCTGTATTGTTTAAAGATTTATGATCACACTCTTGATGTCACCCAAATGAGGATGGGTTCCCATTTTGAGTCTGGTTCCTCTCAAGGTTTCTTCCTCATAAAATCTAAGGGAGTTTTTTCTTGCCACAGTCGCCATGGCTGCTCATCAGGGATAAATGCACACCATTCACCTTAACTGTTAAATTCTGTAAAACTGCTTTAAAACAATGTCTGTTGAGAAAAGTGCTATAGAAATAAACTTGACTTGAGGTTTTCTTTATGGTATTTCAGATTGCAATTATTAGTATTCCCTACTCAACGTGATACTTTAAAATACTTAGAAATTGGTTTCAAATAAAAATATTCTTATTTCGTTTGAGTGACTATTAATTTTACACATACATTTCAATCTACTAATTCAATCTACAATCTACTATGGCAGAAAGAATTAAAGGATCTGAACAGACTTATCTGGCAACCCACAAAAATACTAGCGCCCCGGGGATAAATGAAATGTAGATCTATCAGAGCTGGACATGGTCCATGGCTTGTATGTGTGACTGTAAACGAAAGACCATCACATGCACTACTTTATGGAGGCGTCCTTATCTGTATCTGTATAAATGAGGTTTATTTATTAACTAGAGAAGACTGCTGAATCCTGCTGAGCTGCTCAAACACACACACACACACACACACACACACACACACACAGCCGACACGTTCACGCTATAAGTAAGTTCTATAGTTATTTGATCGAACTTAACGTTAGATTTCTACTATTATATTAGTATTAAAGTTGTTTGCATGCTGTTGTTGTTCACCCGCAGGAAATGGCCGGGTCACTTCCGCTACTTTCAGTTCGCCCGATCCGCTGCATGGTGGATGAACGCTTCGAGGTGCGCGTGCAGGATCTACAGCCTGGGCTTCGGGTCACATTGCAAGCGCTGCTGCAGTCAGAGGACGGAGACTTTTGGGAAGCTTTTGGTCACTATGTCAGCGATGAGACAGGACATGTCACAGGTGCATATAAATCATGCACATGTGTTTGCTTGATGAGTAGTCACACCTTATATGCAGCAAGTGATCACTAATACACACTGCTCTGTTTCAGTATCTAAAGATCCCAGTCTTGGTGGATCATATGAAGGAGTTGAACCCATGGGTCTGCTGTGGAGTATGAAACCTATTCCTGGAAGCAGGACAGGCCTCAGGTTAAACCACAGCAGCCTTCATGGATCTTTGTGTACTTCTAAACAATGAATAACTCACTCATTTAGTCATCTTTTTAGATTTCGCAAGAAGGATGTCTACACACCGATGGATGTCCATATATCTGTATATGAAGACCACTTAACTGAGGGATTCAGAGAGAAACCTCCCATAGCATTAGTTGTGACACAGAGGTGGTACACTGCCCCGGGGATCCAGAGGGTTAATGTTACGGACAAAGGGTTAAAGGCGGCTCTTTACATCCCACCAGGTATCACAGACAGAGGGTTTGATAAAGAGTCTTAATGTTTCAATTTCAATATTGTGTTAGTGGTTTTTGCATGTGATAAGTAACATACACTACAGAAAGAAGCAGTATGTCCTTCATAACATTTAATCTTCTCTAGGCCCTGGACCTTTCCCTGCTGTGCTGGACCTCTGGGGTGGAGGTGGAGGCCTAGTGGAGTATCGCTCTGCTCTGCTGGCATCCCGAGGCTATGTCGCTTTAGCGTTGGAGTATATTGGACGAGTAGACACAGATGGAAAACCATACAAAGTAGACAATGAATACTTCGAGGTATTTGCCTTTAAAGTTATGATCTTTGCATAGTGCAGTTAAGCAAATATCAAGGAATACAGCTGAGTGCAAACTAGAAACAAAACACTTAAATTTAATTGAATAAATATTTCTCTTGTAATCTCTTAGGCGGCATTCACTGTGTTGAAGGAGCATCCACAGGTTTCTCCAGAAAGAATTGCAATTCTGGGTTTGTCTTTTGGTGTCTCTGTCACCCTGGGCATGGCGGTATACTCCTCAGTGATAAAGGTAGACCAGGTCAAACATTTGTCATTTTACTTTGTAGGATGGTATGATATTCTGGCCATTATTTAAAAGGAACATGAAATTTGTTAATCAGTAAAAGTTTTGTGGTTGTAGTCAATGCCCAGAGCATCTGTGAGCAAAAAGTGCTAACGTTAATGCAAGATTTGCAATTGCAATTTTATTATGTCACAATATACGCATCCACATATAAAACGAAAACGGAATTGCAAATACAATTTGCAATTCCTTTTGAATATTGTCTGAAATATCCTTCCTAAGACTAGCTTTAAACGTGATGAAATGTTAAGCCATACACTCTGAGACATATTAATTGTCTTTTCAGCCCAGGTGTGTAGTGTGTGTTAGTGGAAGCCACATCATGCCTGTCAATGGATCGCTGGCTGATGTATTTGCTGAGATCAAAAAGTAAGCAACAGATCATGAATGTTTATTGCAGGTTTGGTGATTCAAATGTGATTTAAAAACTAGAATATGTGGATGAGTTATTATGTACACCTGCAGTAAGACTGTGCTTATTTGGCTGCCTTGGTTATGTGATGATGGTGAGTGGCTGCACTTTTCTTTTATATTCATAGTAACCCAGAGTTTAACCAAGGCTTTATAATTAGCTGATTTGGATCGCTCACTTGCACAATATAATTTAGTTAATATTTTCTTTTCACTTTTACTGCGTAACTTTTATTTAGTTTATGTTTTTATTATGCTGCTGTAATTTAAAAAAAATATAGAATGCTATTACTTGGAGACACACAGTCTTGTTGAAAAGACTGTTCACTGAACACAGCGTTACTTCTAATTCTGGAGACGATGTTATAAAACATAATTTTCTTAGAATACTGTATCCAATTTTTCTTCTGCTTTTTGTTTTTACCTTAAGCAATTTAATAGTAATAGGTAATAGTTTCTATTGGTTCCTTTCCGCTTCTGCTAACTGACTAAGAGACCAAAGTTTTACAGTTGAACCACTGCATACCACAGTCAGAGCAAAATCGAGGTACTTAATGTGTATAGTATGAGTGTAAAATGTTCTTGTTTCGAATTCAAAAAGCAGGACTTTGGTTTCAAGTTTATGAATGTCTGATACAAAGTAGTAATGTTTTTGTGATTTAATTTAGTTTGGTATTTAAATGTTTGGGGCCACTACAGGAATTCCTGGTAAGGGATCTCGCCGGTGCAGGGCATACACTATTGGGCAAAAGTATGTGGACACCTGCTCATAGTCCCATATGTTGACCTTCCTAAATCATTTGCCACACAGATGAAAATAGAAATGCAAGATTGTCTAGACCATATTTGTATGCTGTGGAATTATGATTTACCATTACTGCACCTAACCTGACCTGGATGAATTACGTTGCTGACTTTACCCCAGGTCTCATCACCTGACATCAATCATAAACATTACTGGCTCTGTTGTTCCTAAATAAGCAAAAATCCACCAAATGTAGTGCAAATCCTTCCCAAAAAAGTCAGAAGTTTTGAACTCTGTAATAATGCCATGCCTTTGTAAAATGGTGTTTCACAAACACATCCCTTCGGCCAAAATAGTTTTTCATTATTGGCCTCAAGCTTTTAGTTAGTGACAAACTTGTTTTTAGTGACAAACAATTGTTGAGTGTTCGGATGTGCACTGTGTGGTAAATAAGGGTCATTGTCCCTGCAGACTTGCATTTCTAGCCACACCCATAACACTCGCCAAAGTAAAAAGGTTTTAACAGTCTGGGCATGACTGTTTTACAGGTGATATATATTTTTGAAATATATCATATAATTATTGCAAATCTACTTACTGTAGATATAACTGCCAGGATACTTGACAAAGCAGTTTCTTTTTGGAAGGAATGGAAGGTTACCTAATAAAAGAACCACTCATCATTCAAAGCATACATGTATATATTTTTCTTTCTGTTTTTTCCCATATTTATTCTGTTTCAATGACAAATTCCTGTATTTCTGTTATTCAAAGAAATGTCAAAAACACCCGCTATGATGAAGAACAGAGAATCATATGGCGAGATCTTCTGCTTCCAATACCAGATGATCCTTTAAAGAAAGTTGAAGTAAGGATTCATCAGAGAAGCATGACAAATTTAATTGATCATTATTACTTGCTTATTCTCTTCATTGTGATTTTGTATAATTGTATATGAATGTTGGGCAGATGGGTCGTATCAAGTGCCCCGTTTTATTGATCGTTGGGGAGGATGATCAGAATTGGCCAGCGTCAGAGTCTGCAGAAGATGTGAGTCAAGTCAAGTTTATTTCTTTTGCGCTTTTCACAACAGATATTGTCTCAAAGCAGATTTATAGAATTTAAGAGTCAAGGTGAATGATGTGCATTTATCCCTGATGAGCAGCCATGGCGACTGTGGCAAGGAACCCTCATGACGAGGAAACCTTAAGAGGAACCAGACTCAAAGGGGGAACCCACCCTCATTTGGGTGACATCAAGAGTGTGATCATAAATCTTTAAACAATACAGAACACTGCAGAGTGAGAACTAAAATGAGCACTGGAATGTAAGGTTATGAGTAATGTTCTTTCTACAGTCTTCTACAGTCATTTCTGGTTATAAAACTAGGAGCTACTGGGCAACTCATAAAATAGCTCAACATTTGGGACCATCACAGATCCAACACCAGCTTCTCCATGCCAGAGCCTTTAAACATTTAAAGAGGTCCAGTGTCTAAACTCCACATGAAGTGGGATATTGTTGGCACTGGTACGTCTCTAGATGGTTTGGGATGTTTGTGGGGTCGGGATCTACTTTTTTTAAGGTCCACAATCTTCATAAGGTGGAACGTGACTGGGGCTGGAGCAACCTCAGGATGTCTTGGGATGGTAGAGAAAGAGAAGCAGTGGAGAGAAATTAGCGTACAAGTATAAGTTGATAATGTGCATTTGATCAGATGTTCTGGAGCACAAGGTTATGATGTGAGACATATGTTATGTGTAGGCTTTGCTAAAAAGATAAGTTTTTAATCTGGGAGAGTGTGTCTGAGCCCCGAACACTGTCAGAAAGACGATTCCAAAGTTTAGGAGGTAAATGTGAGAATGCTCTACCACCGTTAGTGGACTTTGCTATTCTAGGAACTACAAGAAGTCCGGAGTTTTGGGATCTCAGGGAGCATGACTGATTGTAAAGTGTTAAAATACTGGATAGATACATGGGAACCATTTAGTGTTTTGTAAGTAAACCATTTAGTGTTTTGTAAGTAAGTAGCAATAGTTTGTAGTCGATTCGAAACTTAACAGGTAGCCCGTGTAGGGATGATAAGATTTGGGTATATGATCATATTTTCTTGACCTTGTGAGAACACTGGCTGCTGCATTCTGGACAAACTTTAGTAAAACTAACAGAGAGATGTAGCCTTGGTCTGAAGCTAAAAACAGGTCATTATTAATTTTAACTAGAGCAGTTTCTGTGCTATGATTGGGCCTGGAACCTGACTGACAATTTTCAGTTTTATTGTTCTCTTGTAAGTAGGAATATAACTGGGCAGAGACAATTGTTTACATAAATTGGAGATTTTAAATGAGTCTGTAATTTGATGTAGTCTGTAATGTGAGTAGTGTGTGTGTGTGTGTGTGTGTGTGTGTGTATATATATATATATA